>CM056051.1:363952068-364224568 GCA_029574335.1 Rana kukunoris | reverse complement strand
TGCAGCTCCCCCACCATCATTACAAGCCCCCCCACCATTGCAGCCCCCTCACCATCATTACAAGCTCCTCTTACCATCATTACAAGCCCCCCCACCATTGCAGCCCCCTCACCATCATTACAAGCTCCTCTTACCATCATTACAAGCCCCCCCCACCATTGCAGCCCCCCTCCCACCATCATTACAAGCCCCCCGCACCATTGCAGCCCCCACCATCATTACAAGCTCCCCTTACCATCCCTACAAGCCCCCCTTACCATCATTACAAGCCCCCCCCACCATTGCAGCCCCCCACCATCATTACAAGCCCCCCACCATCATTACAAGCCCCCCTCACCATTATCACAAGCCCCCCTCACCATTGTAGCCCCCCACCATCATTACAAGCTTATTGCAGCCTTACTGTGCCAAACGATGTCTGACTTGTCAGTGTGTGCATCGGGATCTCCTGCTCCTGCTGTGTCAGAAGCTCACTGAAAAGTTTGGGCGCGCTGTGATAAAAGTCACTGTGTCGGAAGCTCATTAAAAAGTTTGGGTGCGCTGTGATAGTAGTCCCGCCCTCCTCCTAGACTAGCTCATGTGATAGACAGAACACTGCGTCTATCACACAAGCTGGTCTAAGAGGAGGGCGGGACTACTATCACAGCGCGCCCAAACTTTTCAATGAGCTTCCGACACAGTGACTTTTATCACAGCGCGCCCAAACTTTTCAGTGAGCTCCTGAGACAGCAGTCTACCGTCCCTGCATGCAGTGGGCCAGATAAAGGTGCTCGGCGGGCCGCATGTGGCCCGCGGGCCATAGTTTGAGGACCCCTGATCTAAGAGAACAAATAGGAGTCTTTTTCCATTGCCTGCACATTGGCTCTGCCCAGTAGACATTGGAACTATGCAGGCACCATCAAACAGGAAATCAATTGACCACTGTCCAAGGAAGGCCTATTACCCCCTACAGCAGGGGTCTCAAACTCAAATTACCTGAGGGCAACAAGACAAGTTTTCATATCCCATGGGGGGCCGCATGCAAACTTTCCAACTTCAAAAACAGTACTGGTGTCAGCGAACGCATTATTAACCCTGACCACTACACTACACATGGACCACTACACTACACACGGACCACTGCACAAGGACCACTACACTGCACACTGACCACTACACTGCACACTGACCACTCACCATCAGGGTACAGCACATCAGGGTACATCAGAGCACAGCACATAGGGGTACAGCACAACAGGCCACATCAGGGTGCATGGCACATCAGGGCAGGTCATATCAGGACAGGGCACATGGCACATCAGGGTACAGGACATGGCACATCAGGGCACAGCACATCGGGTTAGTGCACATGGCACATCAGGGTACATGGGGCACATGGCACATTAGGGTACATGGGCCACAATCAGAGCACATCAGGGCACACCAGGGCACATGGGGCACATACGAGCACACCAGGGCACATGGGGCATATCAGGGCACATACGAGCACACCAGGGCACATGGGGCACATGAGAGCACATCAGGAAACAGCACATCAGGACAGGGCACATGGCACATCAGGGTACAGGACAGGGCACATGAAACAGCACATCAGGGTACCCCATGTACCCTGATGTGCAGGGCTTTGATACCCAGATGTGCTGTTTCATGTGCCCTGTACCCTGATGTGCCATGTGGCCTGATGTGCTGGGCTTTGTACCCTGATGTGCTGTTTCATGTGCCCTGTTCCCTGATGTGCCATGTGCTCTATCCTGATGTGCTGTGCCCTGATGTGCCATGTCCTGTACCCTGATGTGCCATGTGCCCTGTCCTGATGTGCTGTGCCCCATGTGCCCTGATGTGCTCTCATGTGCCCCATGTTCCCTGGTGTGCCCCATTTTCCCTGATTGTACCCTGATGTGCTCTCATGTGCTCCATGGCACATCAGGGTACATGGGCCACATCAGGGTACATGGGGCAAACTCCGAGCACATCAGGGCACATGGGGCATATCAGGGCACATGGGGCACATACGAGCACACCAGGGCACAATCAGGGCACATGAGAGCACATCAGGGCACAATCAGGGAACATGGGGCACATGGGAGCACATCAGGGCACAATCAGGGAATATGGGGCACATGAGAGCACATCAGGGCACATGGGGAACAGCACATCAGGACAGGGCGCATAGCACATTAGGGTACAGGGCACAGAGTACCCTGATGTACAGATCCCAGCACATCAGAGTACATAAGGCACATGATGGTACATGGGGCACATGAGGGAACATGGGGCACATGAGGGTACATGGGGCACATCAGGGTACATAGGGCACATCAGGGTACATAGGGCACATCAGGGTACATGGGGCACAATCAGAGCCCATCAGGGCACAATCAGGGCACATCAGGGCACATCAGAGCACACCAGGGCACATGAGAGCACATCAGGGCACATGGGAGCACATCAGGACACAATCAGGGCACATTAGGGCACATGAGAGCACATCAGGGCACAATCAGGGCACACCAGGGCACAATCAGGGCACATGAGAGCACATCACGGTACATGGGAGCACATTAGGACACAATCAGGGCACATGAGGGCACATAGTAGCACATCAGGGCACATGAGAGCACATCAGGGCACAGGTCAGCATTTACCTGTTGTTTTCTTCAAAGGCAGAGTAGCGCAGGAAGCGCCTGTCATAAGTTAAATTGTCTCTCATGTCACGCTGATACTACCCGGCGGCCCCTCTCTTCTCGTCCATCTCGGATGATGTCACAAGCAACTGGGGATGGACGAGAAGAGAGGGGGGGCCGCCCGGGAGTAGCAGCGTGACATGAGAGACAAGTGAACTTATGACAGACCCTTCCTGCGCTACTCTGCATCTACACTTCTGCGGCACCCCCCGGCACTGCCTGCAGGCCATTTAAAACCGGTCCGCGGGCCGGTACTTTGAGACCCCTGTTCTAGAGGAACCCCAGATTGCCATGAAACATTGTATAAGACAGGCTGCACTAAAGGAAAGTGCAGGAAGCAGGTAGGGGTAGGTTAGTCTCCAACCCTTATAAGTAGTGCCTGACAGAAGGCCCCCAGAATCTGGTACTTTTAAGGCACTTGAAAGGAACATACTGTTTATGTGATTGCAGTAAGACGTTTTGGATATTTGCCAAATGACCAATGAAGTTTAAGAATAAACTACAAGCTAATAAAAATACAGTCTGATTAATTTTAAATTAGTTTTGTTTATCATTTTGTTTTTGTATTTTGCTAGCATAAGAACTTGAATCTGTCTTTATCTTGGCCTTCTGTCATCTACTTTACAGCTGCACCCAGGCATATAGCATCTCACAAAAGTGAGTACACCTACATTTTGTAAATATTTTATTATATCTTTTCATGTGACAACACTGAAGAAATTACACTTTGCTACAATGTAGTGAGTGTACAGCTTGTATAACAGTGTAAATTTGCTGTCCCCTCAAAATAACTCAACACACATCCAATAATGTCTAAACTGCTGGCAAAAAAAGTGAGTATACCCCATAGTAAAAAAAAGTCCAAATTGGGCCCAATTAGCCATTTTCCCTGTCATGTGATTGTCAGTGTCATGTGACTGATTAGTGTTACAAGGTCTCAGGTGTAAATGGGGAGCAGGTGTGTTAAATTTGGTGTTATCGCTCTCACTCTCTCATACTGGTCACTGGAAGTTCAACATAGCACCTCATGGCAAATAACTCTCTAAGGATCTATAAATAAATAATTGTTGCTCTACATAAATATGGCATAGGCTATAAAAAGATTTCCAAGAGCCTGAAACTGAGCTGCAGCATGGTGGCCAAGACCATACAGGGGTTTAACAGGACAGGTTCCCCTCAGAAAAAGCCTCACCATGGTCAACCAAAGAACATGAGTGCACATGCTCAGCATCATATTCACAGGTTGTCTTTGGGAAATAGATGTATGGATGCTTCCAGCATTGCTGCAGAGGTTGAAGGGGTGGGGGGTCAGCCTTCCAATGCTCAGACCATATCCGGCACACTGCATCAAATTGTTCTGCATGGCTATCATTGCAGAAGGAATCCTCTTCTAAAGATGATGCACAAGTTTGCTGAAGACAAGCAAGAAAAAAAAAGAAAAAAAATGCGTAGCGCTAAATTTGGTAATGATGAGAGTGTGATGAGTGATCAACACAAAACAAAAAAACAAAATTGCCATCGATAGTGTTCAAAAGAGTGTCTATTGTATTAGAATAGTCTCTAAAGTATCCATCAGGATCAATGAAGCCGTGACTTATGCCGCATACACACGATCATTTTTTGTGATGAAAAAAAACAACGTTTTCAAAAACGTCATTTAAAATGATCGTGTGTGGGCAAAACGTTGTTTTATGTCTTCAAAAAAACGACCAAAAAAAAATTCGAACATGCTTGAATTTTTTGTGTCGTTTTTCAAAACGTCGTTTTTGTTTCACGAAAAGTCACCGTGTGTAGCAAAAAACGTCGTATTTCAACCCGCGTATGCCCAGATGCTAGTTATGAAGCGAGCTTCAATGGAAAAGAGTGGTGAACGTAACCTCGCTTTTTGTGAAAAAACGATGGTGTGTAGGCAACATCGTCTTTGAAAAGTGCAGTTTCAAAAACTTCGTTTTTTACTTCACAGAAAACGTCGTTTTTTTTCATCACATAAAGTGATCGTGTGTACGGGGCATAAGTGTTTCCAGAAAGATGATCCACCACCAGTAAAATTGATGAAAGGCTTACCAGATGATATAGACCAAAATAAGCATATACTTATTAGGTCAGGCACGCTAAAAGGACGTCATAGATTCTCTGCAGATAGACTCCAATGTTGGGACCGTGTAGTGACACACCAGACCAGAGTGAAGAGAGACCAGGTACAAAATAATCACATCCAAAAGGTCATCCAAGGTATTGGATAACTCAGAAGACCCAGATTAGGAAAAAAGGAAATAAAAATGCACATAGCGTAAATCTGGATACAAATTTACTGAGCAAAAATAAAAAGTAATACACTCACATTTGAATGAACAACATGCGCATGGATTAAGACAGGCAGTAGGGTAAAAGTGTTCCCCGACGCGTTTCGTTTTCTAAAACATCCTCATGGGTACCCATGAGGATGTTTTAGAAAACGAAACGCGTAGAGCCGCCGAGCCGCCGAAACAATCCGAGAGCCGAGCGGGATGTGACGACGTGACTTCACACAGCCGCCCCAGCATCCACAGTGCGCCGCCTCTGCGGCTGGAGATTTAGCTCTGCTCGGCTCCACCCACAGTGACCTCTGCCACTGCCATCTTCAGACAGCATACAGATACTATACAGCTGCGCTGCCGCTGCCCGCCTGATTCAGCTGAGATTGAGCGCCTCTGCTTGCCAAGTATTAATGGGGTGGTTTGTCCTGGGTGGGTCTGCACTAATGGGGGGGTTTATCCTGGGGGGTCTGTACTAATGGGGGGTTTGTCCTGGGGAAGTCTATACTAATGGGGGGGTTTGTCCTGGGAGAGTCTGTACTAATGGGGGGGTTTGTCCTGGGTAGGTCTGCACTAATGGGGTGGTTTGTCCTGGTCGGTCTGTACTAATGGGGGTATGCACTAATGGGGGGGTTTATCCTGGGGGGTCGGTACTAATGGGGGGGTTTGTCCTGGGGGAGTCTGTACTAATGGGGGGGTTTGTTCTAGGGGGGTCTGCACTAATGGGGGGGTTTGTTGTGGGGGGTCTGCACTAATGGGGGTGTTTGTCCTGGGAGTCTGTACTAATGGGGGGTTTGTTCTGGCCTGGGGGGTCTGCACTAATGGGGAGTTTGTTCTGGGGGGGTCTGCACTAATGGGGGGGTTTGTTCTGGGGTCTGTTCTAATTGGGAGTTTGTCCTGGTTGGGTCTGTACTAATGGAGGGGTGGTTTGTCCTGGGGGTCTGTACAAATGGAGGGGTGGTTTGTCCTGGGGGTCTGTACTAATGGAGGGGGGTCTGCACATCTGCACTACTGGGGGGGGGTTGTCCTGAGGGAGGTCTGTAGTAATGGAGGGGGGTTTGTCCTGGGGGGAGTATGTACTAATGGGGGGGGTTTGTCCTGGGGGAGTCTGTACTAATGGGGGGATTTGTCCTGGGGGGTCTGTACTAATGGGGGTATGCACTAATGGGGGGTTTATCATGGGGGGGGTCGGTACTAATGGGGGTGTTTGTCCTGGGGGTCTGTACTAATGGGGGGTTTGTTCTGGGGGGTCTGCACTAAAGGGGGGTTTGTTGTGGGGGGTCTGCACTAATAGGGGTGTTTGTCCTGGGGGTCTGTACTAATGGGGGGTTAGTTCTGGCCTGGGGGGTCTGCACTAATGGGGGGGTTTGTTCTGGGGTCTGTTCTAATGGGGAGTTTGTCCTGGTTGGGTCTGTACTATTGGAGGGGTGGTTTGTCCTGGGGGTCTGTACTAATGAAGGGGGGTTGTCCGGGGAAGTCTGTACTAATGGGGTTTTTTTCCTTGGGGGAGTCTGTACTAATGGGTGGGTTTGTCCTTGGGGAGTCTGTACTAATGGGGGGTTTGTACTAATGGAGGGAGATTGGTTTGTCCTGGGGTCTGTACTAATGGGGGGGTTGTTCTGGGGCGGTCTTAACTACTGGAAGGGGGTCTGTACTAATGGGGGGTGTTTTGTCCTGGGGGTCTGTATTAATTGAGGGGGGATGGTTTGTCCTGGGGGGTCTGTACTAATGGGAGGGTTTGTCCTGGGGGAGTCTGCACTAATGGGGGGTTTGTCCTGGGGAGTCTGTACTAATGGGGGGGTTTGTCCTGGGGGAGTCTGTACTAATGGGGTGGTTTGTCCTTGGGGGTGTCTGTACTAATGGGGGGGTTTGTCCTGGGAGAGTCTGTACTAATGGGGGGGTTTGTCCTGGGGGAGTCTGTACTAATGGGGGGGTTTGTCCTTGGGGGGTTTGTACTAATGGAGGGGGATTGGTTTGTCCTGGGGGTCTGTACTAATGGGGGGGTTGTTCTGGGGCGGTCTTTACTACTGGAAGGGGGTCTGTACTAATGGGGGGTGTTTTGGCCTGGGGGTCTGTATTAATAATACAGATAGAGGGGGGATGATTTGTCCTGGGGGGAGGGGGTTTATATTTAGTTAGGAGTCTGCACTGACGGAGGGGGTCTATACTGAGGGGCGACTGTAGGTGGAGGAAGGGGGGGGTGACACCATGTTTTACCTCAACTGGTGACAACAACCCTAGTGACGCCACTGCAGCTGCAGGCTCTTTATTCCTCCTCCCACTCCCTCTCCTCCTCCTCTTCACACACAATGCTGTACTAGTGAGCGATGCTTGCCAGCACAGCCACCCTTTATGTTTTTTCCCCGCCTTCATATTGGCCAGGGAAGAAATAGAATAGAAAAAGAAGCAGAGAAGAGGATTGTGGGACTTGTAGTTCGAGGACTGGCAGCCCCACTGTAAAAAAGAAACTGCAGCCCACACGGCATGTTCAGCTGAATGGGAGAGAGAGAGAGCCAGGACCCCAGGAAAGCTTTCAGGGAAGTGCACCCAGGACTCCCGAGGGAAAGAACACCATCAGAGAGAGAACCCTGCTGCAGTGCGCCACCAGAGGGAAAGCCACACAGCCTAGTGCCATCCCTGGCGGAGAAAGGAATGGAGTCATTGCCAGAACCAGGAACCGTTGTTGCTGTATCGCTGGGTCAGGTAAGAGCTGATCGGTCATTATCTACTTATGTCAATAGAAACTGCAGTCTCTGACCATCTCCTGTAGTATGTCTGCAGTCTCTGACCATCTCCTGTACTATAATTGCAGTCTCTGACCATCTCTTGTATTAAGATTGCAGTCTCTGACCATCTCTTGTATCATGTCTACACTCTCTGACCATCTCCTGTACTATGATTGCAGTCTCTGCCCATCGCTTGTATCATGTCTACAGTCTGACCATCTTCTGTACTATGTTTTGGGGCACTTTCTAACAGTATCAGAGAGGTTCCCCTCCAGGTCTCATTAGTGTACGCTCTTTGAGTATTTTCTGTATTGTTAAAAGATCATGGGAGGATCCCAAGGCAACAAATACTTCTTAGAGGAGCATCTCTGTGTTTGAGTCATTGCCATAGAAACATTTGTAAAGGGGAGGAGCTGGTAAGATAACCATGCCCCCTGTGTGGGGGCGCCAGAAATATTTCTGCACCCAGGCGCCTGTGACCCTAGGATCGGCCCTGGATACTGTATATGTTTTTCAGTTGTGTATATAACTGTTTTCTTGGAGGGCTGTCGAATGTCTATTGATGCAAAAAATTGAGTTATTAAATAAATCTGCAA
Source organism: Rana kukunoris (assembly GCA_029574335.1). Lineage (NCBI taxonomy): Eukaryota > Metazoa > Chordata > Amphibia > Anura > Ranidae > Rana > Rana kukunoris. Next base: position 364,216,268 of record CM056051.1, on the reverse strand, counting down.
CATAAGCTGTTGAAGAAAAAAATAACAGGAATAACGGATTGGTTACTGCAGTTTTAACACCCTTTTATCTGGTTCTTCAGTTTTCATCAACATTCCCCATGGTATTCATTATTAAGAGCTAATTCTAGCAACAGGGGCTATGTCAGTATTTTCACTATAGAATGTGATAAGATTAAATGAAAAATGACTCCAAGAAATCCTTACGAAAATTACTTCTCTTGAAAAAAGGAGACAGCAAGAGCTACTGCCTTATTAACAGTGATGGGCAAAAAAACACTAAACCGTCCTGCCATTTGTTTTTTAACCCCTTTAGCTTATGCTTTTTTAGAGTTACTGGCAGGGAACAGACTCGTTTTCCTTCTGAAGACACATCCTATCAAAAACATGTCCTTAACCTTCAGGGACGGAGTTCCTTACAAAGCCTGTGGCAGCACATACATGCAAACTGATATCAGGGAGAGGGAACAGACAAGGATCTTTCCCCAGTTTCTAATTACTTGTCAAACAGAGTGTGCTGCCTGCAGACAGCCAAGCAAAAATTATGTCTGGTAAATTATTCAGTTAATATTTACATACCGAGATCTTTAAACAAGTGTAAAAGAAACAGATCTAGAACACTTCTTCAAAAAAAAAAAGACACCTTTTCTTCATACTCGGTATAATGAACAGCATTCCCTTGGTAGGAAATAAATTATTATTTTTCAGACAGTGACATCTCCATGCATAGTTGCCTACTGTTCTAAATTCCCAGGGACAGACCAAAACTTCAAAAATTTGTCAGCTCACATTTAAGTCCTTTCTAATGTACATTTTTTCTTTTAAATTGGCCAAGTGCAAAATACAACTTCTCTGGTTCTATATTATAAGTGTTATGTTAACTTTCCATATAGTATGTGGTGTATGTGGCAAGTGACATCAATTTCTTAATTTCTGAACTTGATTAAAGGGCAACTAAAACCAATGTAATAATATTTTGCAGATTACCAGTCCGTAGAAGTTTTACTTTTCTTTTTATTTGGTATTCCTGTCGGTAATATCCTCCCTATCTTAGAGCAGTATTATTACGGACAGTTTGTAAAAAAGGGCACTTTTTCCCCCGTTCGTAAATGTCTGTAGTTGCGAAAATGTGCCAGTAAAAATAGCCAAGATCGGTTCGGCTTGGAACTGTGCATGGAGATTGGAGGCAGGAGGTGATTGGAGGCAGGGGGTGATGGTGGCTGCGGTAGCACTGCAGAGGGCGATGGAGGCAGAGGGGGGGGTGGAGGCAGGGGGTGATGTGACTAAATAATTTGCCCTTATTATATCAAAAATAACAAAAATATGTTGTTTTTTACCTTAATATCTACCCTAAATCACATTGCTATTTGCCTAGCGTACTTGTTTGTAGCCCAAATACTGAAATTTGCACCTAAAAATTTAATTTAGTAACTTTTGTGAAATGCCAGTAAAAACGTGGCTGCAAATTTTGGGTGTCATGCCAGTAAATTTCAATCTGGTAGGTTGGCAACACTGTCTTAAAATGGCATACCATTTGCCGTACCATATCTAGGGAGAAGCAACATGGTTATCCTGTTTCAGTTTTCGGACTACTAACATCTCCCCTCTTCTTATCTCCATAGCATAGGGGGAACTGTTCTGTGGTTTACAGAAGATAGTAGGGGGCTGATAACATTGTCTGAGATTTGGATTCAACACATAAGGAGTTACAAAAACACAGAATTTCTGGCCGGATTCAATTGCCTTATTTTCTGTACTTGCAGAAAAGGTACTTAGTTTAAAAAAGAAAAATGTTGCAGCTACCACACCTATGCATTGGTTGAAGGCCTCATGCACACATGGGGCATTTTGACAGCTGATGTTTTGAGCACCAGGCAGTTTTTTTCTACAGCCAGTAAACTCCCCAGCATGTGGTTGAATACAGACCCATAAAAAAAAAAAAGTCCCAAGCACACCCACCCAAAATACACAAACCCAACACGCAGTATGTTAAATGTTGTTAATTTATCCTCACACCCCTTGGATTTCATTGAGATGGCAGTCCTGGTATGTGGCCTCACTTTTTGTCCAGACTCTAATCTCAAAAAGTTTGAGACCATCAAAGATATCCATCTATTCATACCCAACATTTTATTTAAGAGCTAAAAAAACAAGCCTTAGAACCTGGGCAAACCAATCAAGACATGCAGGCCTTAGACTATTTGATATCACTACTGGAAGAAAACGACATCAGGATTCGTAGGAAAATACTAAGCAATCCGCAATGGTACCGGTCTATATCTAGGTCGTCATTGGACAAATTCACCCAGGAATTTTATCTTATGGTGGATGAGGCATTTTACCATAATGTCATATACAAACAAATATGGGAATTTATTAATTAGAGTAAGATTCCCCAGAAAATCCACCTTTTACGTTCTGCCCAAGCTGCACAAGCATTCCACTAATCCCACAGGCAGACCCATCATATCTGGATGTGGCAATTTAACCGAAAATATTAGCCGTCTCATTGGTAACCACGTTAAACCCTTTGTAATACGTATGCCATCCTATGTATGTGAAACTATCCACTTTTTGCAAATCATTTAAGATATGCACATTGCTGACAACACCCAGTTGGTAGCCAAAGACGTTGAGGCCTTGTATAGTATCATGCGTCATGACAAGGGTCTTGCGCTGGTACATTATGTCACAATCCACCCGGCATGAATTACATTCTACTGATTTTATTTTAACATCTCTTGAATTCATACTTCATCACAATGCCTTTTGCTTTGATGGTTCCCACTTCCTCCAGGTGCAGGGGGTAGCAATGGGGACATGTAGCTGGGAGAGTGGGAACATTCACTGCTCACCAATGCCTTGCTATCTATGTACATGGGCCATACACTTGCATGGCAATGTTATATAGATGACGTGTTTCTCATCTGGGATGGATCAGATGATCTTCTAAATGAATTGTTGGTGGCATTTATTTCATCCAAGTTTCACTATGTTACATAGTACCAATAAGATTACCGTTCTAGATGTTCTCATTAGAAAACAGACAGATGGTAGCCTCTCTAGCGAGCTATACAGCAGGAAACTCGCTATTACACACATCAAGTTTTCATCCAAAACCTCTTGCATCCCTAGTCAATACTTGAGGGCTCGCCGCAACTGCTCAGAGGATGTCGATTTCAAAAATGAGGCTGACCCTCTGAGGGTCAGACTACTTGAGAGGGGATACTCCAGCACCTGGTTTAAGAAAGCCTATAGAAAGACACTTAACCTATCTCATTGAGAACTACTATCTGCACAAAAACAACCTTTGAATGATAATACAACTAGAATCATTACTACCTACTCAACACAGCATAAACAAGTTAGGCATAAGTACTGACATTTATTAACCAGAAAGACTACTGCTTGCTTCCCCTACGATGGTATGCCTGCACACAGTTACCTCTTTACGTGAATGTAAACATATGAATAGATGCTTCAAATTTCTCCTCTGGGTCAAACAGAAATTCAACAAATTCTCCAATAAACCTCAAAGAAAGCAGGTTAACAGACTTAAACCCCGCCCACTCCATTCTTTCTTTGATTTTCTCTTACAAGCTGATCGCTCCCCTACCCATTGTCCACAATGTCCAGGGTGTTTGGAAAATATTGCCAACAATTATATAATTATATAATTGCTTGAATGCAGACTCTTTTTTTTCCCCAAGACAAATTTGAATTTTTTCTTTGTCCCTTTGAAATGATCTAAATTGTCCAAAATAATTGGCTGTCATGGTTAAGGCCCTTCCTTCACACAAATTACTGGGCCCAGATGGCCTGTCTTATTTTTATTATAAGACATTCCTCCTAATCTTAAGCCCCTATTGACTTGACCTATTTTCCTCATTGATGAAGTGCACTGTCCCTCATCCTCAATTTTTACATGCCCACAATACATTTTGAAACCTGGAAAAGACCCATCACTACCAGATACCTATAGGCCCATTGCTCTACTTAATTCAGACTATAAAATATTTTAAAAAATTTGTAGCGAAAAGACTCACTTCTATAATACCTAAACGTATACACAAAGATCAGGTGGGCTTTGTTTCCTCTAGACACACCAGCGACAACACCAGACGCACCATTGACCTCATAGATTAACTCAACAATATTTCCCGCCCAACCCTTATTCTAAGTTTGGACACCCAGAAGGCCTTGGGTCTGCCGTGATTGACGCGCAATAAATCTTGCTGCAATCGCGGCCACCTGCAATGCAGAAAAAATAGTTCAGGAGCTACTTTTGGGCGACATGCATCCCACAAAACAAGTTGCCGTGACGTTTTATCATGCAACAATCGCAGCAGACCCGCACGTGATCTGAGGTGTCATTCAAATGAACGGCATTTCAAATCAGAGTCCCGCATTTTGTTACTCACACCTCGGTGCTGTCAAATCATGGGCAGATCTGCTCGTGATTCAAAATGCTGTAGTGTGAATGCAACCATATGGTTTTACCCCTTTTGTAATTTTACGTGTACCTAGAAGCCACTTCATACTAGTATACAGGACCTGGAGACTCACATTGGAATCCACCAGCATTGAACTTCCAGCAACGAGAACATATATTGTATACACTGGGGCAGACAAGCCTAAAATATCAAAGTTACATGGCCTAAACCTTTTAAATCATTTTTAGTAATTTTTCACAGTTAATCCTCATTGTTATATTAGGCATTGGGCTGTATTTTTATGTCTGATTGTAGCTTTTCTTGCTGTTTAAATTCAGCTTTGAGAGCCACACATCATTTGTCTTTCTGCACACTCCAGTGAAGTATTAACTATAGTTTTCCGTTCCATTTTCAGTTTTTCATGCCACGTTTTAGGTGGAATTGTTCATAGTATCATCATCACCTTTCAGAAGAAGTGCGCCTTACATTTCAGCCCTCTCACACTTGTTAATATCCATGTCAATTTATCATCATGTCAGATCCTGGTCACTCACTCATTTAAATCCCTGAACCTTGACAGCCTTGCGATTCAATGGAACTACAAACTCCTACTAATGTGAGTCATAAATTATTAGCATCTTCAATTATAAATTATAGTCGAGAACATGGTCATTTTTTGGTAAGACACATCATGTAACAGAATATTTCCAATCTATCAGGCAATTATAGTCGGTGACACCATGCATTTTTTTCCAATACTTTGAAGACAATTTTGATGATTTATTGGGCACCTGAATTGTATAAGAAAGTGTATATATTTTCATTTTTCTACAAGACCTTACAGGTGTGAATATGTTCGAGTATTAGGATTTATTACTATACTTTTATTATATAACAAAATGGAATGTTTGTCATGATGCTGTCATAATAATACTGTTCTAGGCTAGACATTAAAAAAATGCTGTGCACTTTAAAAAAAGATTAGGTTTAAATTAACATCTTGGGATGAATAATAGGTTTACTATACGATAGAGAAAATTAAAGAGACCCAGTCATGAAAAAACCCAAATTGTTGCAGACAGAAAAAAAGGTAATTGTTTCCCCAGTCCATACCAGGTCCTTTTGGTCTGGCATAGATTTTAAGGGGAACAAGCGAGCCCCCCCCCCCTCCTGAACCATACCAGGTTGCTTGCCCTTAACATGGGGAGGGTGCTTTGGGCTCCATGTTGATGGGGACAAGGGCCTCATCCCCACAACCCTTGCCCAGTGGTTGTGAGGGTCTGTGGGTGGGGGCTTATCGAAATCTGGAAGCCCCCTTTAACACAAAACACAGTTTTTGTCAATTTCTTTATTTAAAAAAAGTGTCCCGCGATAAGGAAATTGTCAGAAACTGTCTTTTGTGCTTTTTACTTTTTGACATTTTTTTGTCAATGGGTAAGGGTGCAATGTTAAAAGGGACTTCCAGATTCTGATACGCCCTCTGCCCGCAGACCTCCATAGCCACTGGGCAAGGTGTTGTGGGGATGAGGCCCTTGTCCTCATCAACATGGGGACACAGTGCTTTGGGGGGGAGACCAAAGCACCCTCCCCATGTTGAGGGCAAGCACCTGGCATGGTTCAGGAGGGGGGGCGCTCACTTGTTCCCCTTAAAATCTATATATATATACTAGGGCTGTGCAAATTAACTTTTAATTAATCTATTAATCTTTAATTTTTTTGATCGATCAAAATTCTTTTGATTGGTACTCACCTCTCCCCCAGCTTCTGGGCCTTCAGGGAGTTCCATTGGAGATCCGGTAATGTCACGGACAACGGTGGGGATTGCCGTGTCCATCCGTCCTCTATCACTTCCCTCTATTAACCTGGGATTCTACAACCATCCACTGGGAGTTGTGATAATTCCCTTCATGGGACATCTACATGCCGACGGACTGATGTTAACCCCTTCTCATCTGGATTCAGCAGTGGTATCGTTGTACACATTTTTATACCAGTATCATACTTAGCTACATGTTTTTATGACTGCTTTTGGTACCGTTTTGATATTACTCGCACCATTTTTACAGTTTATGTAGCTACATCGATTTATCTCCAGTGCAATATTATTTTGTTTACCTACTTGAAGACTATAAAAGTTTTAATGCTCTTCCCATCGAGCGCTGCCTTTGTGTGTTTTTTTTTTATCCTGCTATCCATTTTCCCAGTGGTTGGAAGCTGCACTGGGAATCAGCCTGCAAGGAGATCAGCTAAAAGTAGTTGGATCTGTATGTGCATTTATAATTAATCAAAATTAGTCGATTAATCGATTAAAAAAAAAAAAACTATTAATCGAACACAAAAATTTTGATCAGTAACAGCCCTAATATATACACAGTATCTCACAAAAGTGAGTACAACCCTCACATTTTTGTAAATATTTTATTATATCTTTTCAAGTGACAACACTGAAGAAATTAGACTTTGCTACAATGTAAAGTAGGGAGTGTACAGCTTGTACAACAGTGTAAATTTGCTGCCTTCTCAAAATAACTCAACACACAGCCATTAATGTATAAACCGCTGGCAACAAAAGTGAGTACACCCCTAAGTGCAAATGACCAAATTGGGCCCAATTAGCCAATTGCCCTCCCTGGAGTCATGTGACTCATTATTGTTACAAGGTCTCAGGTGTGAATGGGGAGCAGGTGTGTTAAATTTGGTGTTATCGCTCTCACTCTCTCAAACTGGTCACTGGAAGTTCAACATGGCACCTCATGGCAAAAAACTCTCTAATGAGCAGAAAAAAATAAGTGTTGCTCTACATAAAGATGGCATAGGCTAGAAGATGATTGCCAAGACCCTAAATTGAGCTGCAGCATGGTACCCAAGACCATACAGTGGTTTAACAGGACAGGTTTCACTCAGAACAGGCCTTGCCATGGTCGACCAAAGAAGTTGAGTGCACTTGCTCAGTGTCATATCCAGAGGTTAACTTTGGGAAATAGGCGTATGAGTGCTACCAGCATTGCTGCAGAGGTTAAAGGGGTGGGGGGTCAGCCTGTCAGTGCTCAGACCATATGCCGCACACTGCATCAAATTGGTCTGCTTGGCTGATGTTCCAGAAGGAAGCCTCTTTTAAAGATGATGCACAAGAAAGCCTGCAAACAGTTTGCTGAAGACAAGCAGGCTAAGGACATGAATTAATGGAACCATGTCCTGTTGTCTGATGAGACCAAGATAAACTTTTTTGATTCAGATGGTGTCAAGCATGTGTGGCGGAAACCAGGTGAGAAGAACAAGGACAAGTGTGTCTTGCCTACAATCAAGCACGGGGGTGGGAGTGTCATGGTCTGGGTCTGCATGAGTGCTGTCAAGACTGAGGAGCTACAGTTCATTGAGGGAACCATGAATGCCAACATATTCTGTGAAATACTGAAGCAGAGCAAAATCACCTCCCTTCAGATGGGCCGCAGGGCAGTATTCCAACATGATAACAACCCCAGACACACCTCCAAGACAACCACTGCCTTTCTGAAGAATCTGAGGATAAAGGTGATGGACTGGCCAAGCATGTCTCTAGACCAAAACCCCATTGAGCATTTGTGGGGCATCCTCAAAACAGAATGTGGAGGAGTGCAAGGGCTCTAAAATCCACCAGCTCAGTGATGACATCATGGAGGAGTGGAAGAGGATTCAAGTGGCAACCTGTGAAGCTCTGCTGAACTCCATGCCCAAGAGTGTTAAGACAGTGCTGGAAAATAATGGTGGCCACACTAAATATTGACACTTTGGGCCCAATTTGGGCATTCTCACTTAGGGGTGTACTCACTTTTGTTGCCAGTGGTTTAGACATTAATTTCTGTGTGTTCAGTTATTTTGAGGGGACAGCAAATATACACTGTTATACAAGCTGTACACTCAGGTGTCCCAATACCTTTGACAATCTAGTGTGGTTATGGCTCATTCAAGTTTATAAAAGGTTGGTGTGCAGGAAGAGTTGGCAACCTTGCACAGAAGATTAAGAAAAATTATGACCTGCTGAGTAAAGGAGGAGGGGGTGTCACAGGTTAGTGTATTGGGGCTAGAGTGGGAAATTTTGAAAGAAAGTTAAGTTGTCCTTTCAGGGTATTACCTGCTATTTGTCCCTCACCACCCCAAACTGCCAACAGGCCACGTGAGATTTCTCAGGTTACTTTCTGGCCAAGGTACAACTTACATAAAGCATAGGCGTGCACACAGGGTATGACAGATGTGCCTGGGCACACCCTAATAACCCAGTGCAGCACAGACTCCCCTTACTGCATTGACCCCCCCCCGCCCGCAGCGTTTCCTGCTTCCTTCCTTTTTTCTACCACTGGATGCTTCTGTGGCACACACAAGGGGGTGTGTTAGAATGAGTGGGGGAAGGGGCCGGTAAATATGTAATTTACCAGCACCTTCCCTTTCTGAATAAACACAGTGAGGGATCGGTACCATGTGTTTGAGCTTCAAAGTGCACACCCTAATGCAATAGTCTACGCACACATATGAAATAAGGGCTGTGCTCACCTTCTGCTCTCCAGAATTTTTTATGGTAAAGTGAAAAAGCACATTACCTAGTATGGGCAAATTGCAGGTTCACATTAACAAGAAACGTTTTTGTATTTGTAATGACCTTATACAATATTTATATTGAAATATTCATGTTAGCTTTAGAGCCGTTTCACACTGGGGCGGCACGACTTTGGGGACGACTCGGCAAGGTGCCCTGAAGACGACTTCAGAGGCGACTTTCAAAATGACTTCTGTATAGTCAAGTCAATGCAAGTCGCCCTGAGTTGCCCTCAAAGTCGTACAAGAACCTTTTTCTAAGTCAGAGCGACTTGTGTCGCTCCTATTTGAATGGTTCTATTGAATAGAATGGGACGCGACTTGTCAGGCAGCTAAGTCGTCTGACGAGTCACACCAGTGTGAACCGGCTCTTAGGGCTAGCCATACAGATGTAAATCTTTTTTTTTTCCTAAATCTCTTTATTCTTAAAACAAACAGAACAAAACACGACAGCACATCATATACATTGAACCTGAAATATATTAGAATATTTTGATCCCATCACAAAAAAAAAAAAAAGGAGAAGGAGTATAGTATTTACCCAAGAGGATATTTTATCTAGGCCATCTCATATATCCATTCAAATTTCAAAACTCATCCCATATACTACAGAAAAAGGAGGAATCAAACGTTAGTCCCTTCTACCACCAATATCCCCAGGTATCCCCTATATGGAACACCCTGACTATAATTCATTACCCCCATCTATTATATTAGATGCCGCGTACGGTTTGTCCAACCACTTTGCCCAAATGTTATCATATTTACTAGGGCAGCCCCTATTCCTATAGATGTTTATTATCTAGATTATTATTTATCAATTGTTTCCAATATAAAAGCATAGGAGGACAGGGTTTCTTCCAATGCACAGCAATGGCTTTTCTTGCACAGACTTTGGCCCAGATTCACAAAGCACTTACGCCGACGTATAGCACATTACGGCGATGTAAGTGCAAATGTGCGCCGGCGTATGTGTGCGGCAGACCCACAAACCAACATGCGCCTAAAAACAGGCTACACCCCGCCGACGTAGCTTGCACAAGCTGGCGTAGGGTGGGCGCACAAATGGGCTGGACGCACGGTGCTGCTCCCATTGATTAGCCATTCAAACATGCAAATGAGGGAAATACGGCGATTCACAAACGTGCGTGCGCCCGACGCGTGCTACGCGAGATGCACGTAAGTTGTACGTCCAGCGTAAAGTTATTCCCCATAGATGAGGTGCAACCCGGCAACAGACATGCAAAGGTCTGCACCAGGGAACACAAGCCGGCGTATTGTGCGTTGGTCGTGTGTCTGGCTGGGCGTAGGTTAAGTTCATGGCGTACGTGGTGATCCGGTGTAGCTTAGGCAGTTGTGCCGGCGTGGTTGTGAGTAGGCGCAGGAGGGTGTCGTGAGGTGACGGCTGGGCGTAAAACACTGCACCACGCTCGGGCCATCATTTGCATGGGGTCACGCCCACTTCCACCTACGCCGGCGTGCGCCTTCGAAACCCACGCCACGCTGGTGCAACGCTGGGAGCACTGGCTTGCTGAATGCAATGCTTGCCTCTCCGCGCTACGTTGGCGTGGTGTACGGCGTTTGCTCTATGGCAGCGTAATGTGCGCCTTGCACTCTGTGAATCTGGGCCTAATTCTGTATTAATAAATATTTGCTTAGTCACTGTAGGGATAGTAGCCTCTACCAACCCCAACAAACACAGACATTGAAACCGGCAAAGGAGCAGAGGTAATAGAATTTAATAAGTTTACTACCTTGACCCAAAAATCAGTGCTGATCCAGACCTCCCTGGGGCTCTAAACAAAATTCTGCTAAGGGGCCCTCTACGGCGGCGTAAAATGGGCGTGGTTAATGGAAAATAGTGGGCATGGCTCACATGGGCGTGCCTCGGAGGGGGTGTGGTTAGAGTCTGAGATGAATTAGGGATGGAGGGAGAAAGAAAAAAAGAAATAAGGAGGGAGAGAAAGAAAGAGGGAGAGAAAGAGAAAGAAAGAAGGATAGAAAGAGAAAGAAAGAGGGTGAGAAATGGGGAGAGAAAGAGTTAGAAAGAGGGTGAGAAAGAGAGAAAGAAAGAAGTAAAGAAAGAAAGAGGGAGAGAAAAAAAGAGGGATAAGGGACAGCAGGCCCAGATCCTTCACCACAATAGAAATGTGTATTCCAGAAAGTTTAACAAATCAGCAGATGGCGGTTTAATCATGGCGGCACCTTGGTTGTTATGGTGTCAGGATGATTAAAGCGCATTATTTCTATTATTACATTGTAATATAGAATTTAATTATTCAACTCACCATAATACAGAATCAGTGGAAACCCGGAGTCCCTCCTTACACCAGGCATTCCCCGCGGAGCCCCTTCTTACTTGAGGCAATCCCAGCGGAGTCCCTCCTTACACCAGGCAATCCCAGCAGAGTCCCCCCTTATACCAGGCATTCTCAATAGGGTCCCCCTTACACCAGGCATTCCCAGCAGAGTCCCCCTTACACCAGACATTCCCAGCGGAGTCCCTCCGTACACCAGGCATTCTCAGCGTATCCAACGCTGTATAATGGCCATAGTCTAGTGTGGATTCTGTGATCAGCTGTGTTTGGTGTGAGGCGAGACTCCCGATAAGCTGTGATACCTACCTCTTGGATATCCTGCTCTGGATCTAATTATATGCTCTTACTAAGCTCATTTCTCGTAAGCCTCAGTCCATGTGGTGGTGGCTCACAAGTTTTCAATTGCACTTGGGTGCTGTTTGTATGGAACTTATCAACGTCTTCATTGGACTTTATACACTTTTTTACTTTTGAACTTAAGTGTTTCTTTCTAGTTGGCGCAATTTTTTCTTTTCTTTATGGTCTCAGCAAAGTCCCCCTTACACCAGGCATTCCCAGCAGAGTACCCCCTTACACCAGGCATTCCCAGCGGAGTCCCCCTTACACCAGGCATTTCCAGCAGAGTCCCCTCTTACACCAGGCATTCCCAGAGGAGTCCCCCCTTACACCAGGCATTCCCAGCGTAGTCCCCCTTACACCAGGCATTCCCAGCGGAGTCCCCTCTTACACCAGGCATTCCCAGCGGAGTACCCACTTGGACCAGGCATTCCCAGCAGAGTCCCCCCTTACACCAGGCATTCCCAGTGGAGTCCCCCCTTACACCAGGCATTCCCAGCAGAGTCATTCCTTACACCAGGCATTCCCAGCGGAGTCCCCCCTTACACCAGGCAATCCCAGCGGAGTCCCTCCTTACACCAGGCATTCCCAGCGGAGTCCCTTCTTACACAAGGCATTCCCAGCGGAGTCCCCCCTTACACCAGGCATTCCCAACGGAGTCCCTCCTTACACCAGATATTCCCAGCGGAGTCCTTCCTTAGACCAGGCATTCCCAGCGGAGTCCCTTCTTACACCAGTCATTTCCAGCGGAGTCCCCCCTTACACCAGGCATTGCCAACGGAGTCCCCCCTTACACCAGGCATTGCCAACGAAGTCCATCCTTACACCAGGCATTCCCAGCAGAGTCCCACCTTACACCAGCCATTCCCAGCAGAGCCCCCCTTACACCAGGCATTCCTAGCGGAGTCCCCCCTTACACCAGGCATTCCCAGCGGAGTCCCTTCTTACACCAGTCATTCCCAGCAGAGCCCCCCTTACACCAGGCATTCCCAGCTGAGTCCCTTCTTACACCAGGCTTTACCAACGGAGTCCCCCCTTACACCAGGCATTCCCAACGGAGTCCCCCCTTACACCAGGCATTCCCAACAGAGTCCCCCCTTACACCAGGCAATCCCAGCGGAGTCCCTTCTTACACCAGGCATTACCAGCGGAGTCCTTCCTTACACCAGGCATTCCAAGCGGAGTTGCCCTTACTCCAGGCATTCCCAGCGGAGCCCCCCCATTTAATCATCAGGTATGATGCCCCAGCAGCATAGACTCTCTCCGCCGCCATTACAGTACAGAGTGGACAGGACAGGAGGAGCCGGCCGGGTGGCTGCCAATAGGAATTGAGCTGCAGCACCGCCCACCCCCGCCCCTTCCCACATAATTTCACAGACAGACATCAGTGGGGCAGGAGTTGTATGGTGCCGCAGCTCAATTCCTATTGCTTGGTCTACAAGAAAATGGTGGCTGATGGAGACAATGACATTGTCTCCGCCCCGCCGCGGACCTCTAACGGCAGCGGCAAAAAATCAGGGGCCCCCGAGTAATTACTCGGGGGCCCTACGCAGCTTGAGTAGCAAGCGTATAGGGCGGATCGGCCCTGCCAAAAATTAACTATACATGGGCAAGTCCAAAGGATGTGTGTGAAATCCCCCCGAGATGTTCTACACATACACATTCAACACTCAGAAGAGCAACCAGGGTTAATTTTTTGAAGTCTTTGAGGCATAATATATGCTCTATGTACCAGTTTAAATTAGATCATATGGTCCCTCAAGGAAACCAGGGAACTCAGAGGCAAATCCCACACACCACTCCAATCCTCCATATCCAGATCTGGTATCTTGCATCCACCTAGCTCGAAGGCCGTCTAATGGAAGAATAGAAATTAAAATAAGATGAGAGTACAGTCTCAAGCTTATTCAGACACTTAGACCTAAGTACTAATTCCAGAGTGGATTGTATCATTAAACTATCCTGTGGAAACTTTTCATGAAAAGTATGAAAAAGCTGCAAGTATCTGAATAGATCGTAACTAGGTAAATTAAAAGTTTAGGTAAGTGTAGAAAAAGTCGATAATTTCTGATCAGTACCACTTGGGAAAAAAATTGTATATTGTATTTAGTCCATGCAATAGGCTCTGATGTTTTTAAAAATAATGAGAAAGAGTAGGGTTAAACCATTGTCTCGTTTCTCGTTTTTTTTTAGTTTAATGTGCAATGCATAGTAACACACATGTCATTGAAACACTCACTTGCTATTCGCTTATACTCGTTTTTCTTTAGTTTGCCATAAGAAAGAAGAAGTTTTAAAATTTCTTCCTGGCGTTTTCCATCTTGCTTGTGGGCATTGTAAAGCCCACAAGCAAAGACTTCCTGGTAGCGGATAATACAGTACATATCGTCTCATGGGAATCTAGACACATCGCTCCCAGGAGACATTGCGCACAGCACCCACAACACACTGGGCCGTCGGGGAAAATGTACAACATGCCCACTCCCGCGGGGAACGATACCCGGAAGCTACAATAAATGCTCCTGAATCAAGGTAAAGATTGACATACGAAAAAAAACAAAAAACACATGGAAACAGAATTTGGAGCATGCGCACTGACAGTCGACGCATGCGCAGTACGTTCGCCGCGGGATCGCGCATAGTTAACATAATACACGCCCCCTACCCACCCAATTTGAATAACTGGGCCAGATTCAGGTAGATGGGCGCATCTTTATGGTGGAGTAACGTTTCTCATTTACGTTACTTCGCCGAAACTTCAGGAGCAAGTACTGTTATTCACATAGCACTTGCTCCTAAAGTTGCAGTGGCGTAGCGAAAATGAGCCGGCGTTATTCAAATTGGGCGGGTAGGGGGCGTGTATTATGTTAACTATGCGCGATCCCGCGGCGAACGTACTGCGCATGTGTTGACTGTCAGTGCGCATGCTCCAAATTCTGTCAGGGAACGTCAATGACGTCAAACCCCATTCACGGACGTTTTACGCAAACAACGTGAACATTTTTAAATTCGACGCGATGAAGACGGCCATACTTAACATAGGATACTCCACTAGGGGGCTTGTTTTTCTTTACGCCGCGTATCGCTTACGGAAACGTCAGAAAGTCACTGCGTCGGGCCCGAATACGATCGTGAATTGCCGATTCTCGCTGATTAACATATTCTCGGCGTTAATCAGCGGGAACGCCCCGAGCGCCATTTTTAAAATTGCAGTTCCGATACGACAGCGAAATACAATTACGCCGCTCGTATAGGAACTCCAACCCGGCGTTTCTTGTTTTCTGCTTACAGAAAACAGAAACGCCGGCTCAAAGTGAGAGTTAGGCTGGAGTATCACTGATACTCCAGCCTAACTCTACCTGAATCTGGCCCTATATGTATTAGGGCTGCTGATCTTACTCATATGAAGTTTACATTTAGGGTGAACCTCCGCTTTAAGAGCTTCTGTGGAGTGCAGTCTAGTGGGGGCCGCATATTTGTGTAAGGTTGACGTCAAGGGGTTAAAATCCAAATGCAAATTCTCAGAAATATAAAATGAAAGAGCTTATCTGCAACCATGCCACATTGGATGGAAGCCGTCCACTGGAAGCATCACTTGTGACATCAAACAAAAACCAAGCCCAATGTTCCAGGAAGTGAGGAGAGCCATTGTGAGACACAAGGCAGAATTTAACATCACACCTGGGGCGGGCTGGTTGCTATGATAAGGCGTTTCAGAAACCCCTATTGGCTCCTTTCTCACGGTTTGAGTTCCGAAACATGTTACTATAGCAACCAGCCCACCTCAGGTGTGATGTCACAGCCTGACTTGGGTCCCACAGTGGCTCCCTGATGATATATTTATGTCAGTTTGAATTTGGCTTTTTAATCATAATAAACCCATTGATGCTGCACTTAGCTGGCACCCCCTTTTTTGTAAATTCAATTCCTTCTAAGGCCCCTTTCACACATGCGGACCATATGTCCGCTTTTTCATCCATCCGTGTATGGATGAAAAAGGGACACACATTGATCCCTATGAGATAGCGGGTGTCATCCTATTTTTCTATCCGTCTGCAGAGGTCTGTGTTCATCTGATCCCCCTATAGAGGAGAGCGGAGATCTGACAGGGCGGTCCCTGCACAGTGTGCGGGGACCGCCCTGTCACCCGCCGGCTCAGCGGGGATCAGCGGAGCAAGAGGAGGTTCACGGATCCGTCCCGTGTGAAAGGGGCCTAAGGTGGAGCTTCCTAGTTAAGTACAACACTCTTCCTATGAACATTTTATGAAGTGTCTATGCCACACAAGCATATCTTCACATTTATATATGGGGGGTAGAGACTAACTCATGTGGATGGTGCATTAGCATTTGTTTTCCTCTGTAGTGTTATCCAAACAGTATTACCATCCCGGTTACCGTATTTATCGGTGTATAACACACACTTTTTTTCCATTAAAATCAGGGGGAAATCGTGAGTGCCACCATCCTCCTCTGCGGTGCCACCAACACCCCCTGCCTCCAATCACCTCCTGCCACTAACACCCTCTGCCTCCAATCTCCCCCTGCCTTCATCCCCCTCTGCGGTGCCACCGCACCCACCATCACCCCCTGCCTCCAATTACCCCCTGCCTCCAATCTCCATGCGCAGTTCAAAGCCGAACCGATCTCAGCTATTTTTACTGGCACATTTCCGCAACTACGGACATTTACAAACGGGGGGAAAAAGTGCCCTTTTTTACGAACCGTCCGTAAAAATATGGACGGTTGGCAACACTGGTCTCCAAAAAGAATACTAAGGCCGCGTACACACAATCAGACAGGTCCGATGAAACTTGTCCGACGGACCTTTTTAATCGGACCACGCTGAAGTGGTCTGTTGGTCTGATGTGTGTACACACCATCGGACCAAAATCCCATCGGACCAGAATGCGGTGATGTAGAACACGACGTGATGAAAAAACGAAGTTCAATGCTTCCAAGCATGCGTCGATTTGATTGGGTTTTTGGTCCGATGATTTTGTGTACTAACCATCGAACCTGTCCGACGGACAAGTTTCCATCGGACAGGATTTAAAGCAGGTTTTAAAACTTTGGTCCGCTGGAAAACGGTCCGATAGGACGTACACACGATCGAACATGGCCGCTGAAACTGGTCTGCGGACCAGTTTCAGCGGACATGTTCGATCGTGTGTACGCGGCCTAATACATTTAAGAACTGTTATGCCGCGTACACACGATCACTTTATGTGATGAAAAAAAATGACGTTTTTAAAAACGTCAATTTCATTGACCGTGTGTAGGGGAAAACGTCGTTTTATGTCTTGTAAAAAACGACAAAAAAAAATTGAAGCATGCTTCAATTTTTTGTGTAATTTTTCAAAACGTCGTTTTTTGTTTCACAAAAAGTCACTGTATGTAGCAAAAAACGTTGTTTAACCACTTAAGGACCGCCTACTGCACATTTACGTCGGCAGAATGGCACGGCTGTGCACATCAATGTATATATATACGATGATTTTAGTACCCAGCCACGGGTCGTGGCGCGCGCCCGTGACCCGGTCCGAAGCTCCAGGACCAAGACCGCGGGATTCGCGGACCCGATCGCCGCTGCAGTGCGGCGATCCGTCCCTGGAGCGGAAGAACGGGGAGAGCCGTGTGTAAACACGGCTTCCCCGTGCTTCTCTGTGGCCGTAGCATCGATCGCGTCATCCCTGTAATAGGGGGACGCGATCGATGACGTCACACCTACAGCCACACCCCCCTACAGTTGTAAACACAACACATAGGTCACACATCCCCTACAGCGCCACCTGTGGTTAACTCCCAAACTGCAACTGTCATTTCCACAGTAAACAATGCAATTTAAATGCATTTTTTGCTGTGAAAATGACAATTGTCCCAAAAATGTGTCAAAATTGTCCGAAGTGTCCGCCATAATGTCGCAGTCACGAAAAAAATCGCTGATCGCCGCTATTAGTAGTAAAAAAAAAAAAATTAATAAAAATGCAATAAAACTATCCCTTATTTTGTAAACGCTATAAATTTTGCGAAAACCAACCGATAAACGCTTATTGCGATTTTTTTTACCAAAAATAGGTAGAAGAATACGTATCGGCCTAAACTGAGGAAAAAAATTTTTTTTTATACATTTTTGGGGGATATTTATTATAGCAAAAAGTAAAAAATATTGCATTTTTTTTTAAATTGTCGCTCTATTTTTGTTTATAGCGCAAAAAAAAAAAACCGCAGAGGTGATCAAATACCACCAAAAGAAAGCTCTATTTGTGGGGAAAAAAGGACGCCAATTTTGTTTGGGAGCCACGTCGCACGACCGCGCAATTGTCAGTTAAAACGACGCAGTGCCGAATCGCAAAAAGGGACAAGGTCCTTTACCTGCATTTTGGTCCGGGTCTTAAGTGGTTAAAACAAAGTTTTTCAACCCGCGCATGTCCAGAAGCTAGTTATGAAGAGAGCTTCAATGGAAAAGAGTGGTGAACGTAACCTCGCTTTGCTAGAGCATTGTGAAAAAACGATGGTGTGTAGGCAACATCGTCTTTGAAAATTGAAGTTTCAAAAACGTCGTTTTTTACTTCACAGAAAACGTCGTTTTTTTTCATCACATAAAGTGATGGTGTGTACGGGGCATTAGGCTGCAATTTATTACATGATTGTTCTCAGGCTTAGGTATATTTTAACTTCTCAGCATGAAAATGGCCAGTATCCATTTTGTTCTAATATTGTTTGCTTTCTTTGTTTAACAGCAGAGTGCAGTTTAGAACATGTGAGGACTCTAAGGAGAGGAAGCCCCGAAGAGCCCTGGCATAAAACTGTCAACATGCATGAACTTGCTCTATAAAAACAAAATATCTTGCAAGCAACAAACAATGTGCATGATAGATTTGCCTGGGAGGCAGCAGCATTTTTTCCGAGAGATACTGGGCAAAAGACCTTTCCATCGGAGCCTGCCTGCTGCTGAGTTCTGGCCAAGGCCCGATGTCTTTAATAAGACTCTGTTCTGATTCATTGTGACAGCAGTGGCTCCTGTGGAGAAACAGTAGCTTGGTCTTATAGAACTAATTATGACCCAGGGAAACAAGGGAAAAATACTTTTTAGCCAGGTGTTACCCAGCAGGACTCTCCAAGAGTCACACCATTTAATTAGGAGCCCCGCTGTTTGATAATTAGAAGTAACGTGAGCACAGCCATGTACCAGCAAGTGACGTATGGTGAGAGCAGCCCTGATACACTTGTCTGGGTAAGTAGAAATTAAAAGGCAAAGCAGCCATACAGAGCACATGGCCTGGTCAGGGATGGATTGGGGCAAGGCACAAGCAGCTTGATAGCTGGGACTCAGGAGGCAGAGAGGTCCCATCTCAAAATTCAAAATACAACTCATTAAGGGAAAATCACGGACCTTTGAGGATCACTAATTTATGAGAAACAGATAACGCTTTGTTAATTACTTTGTGTCTGTCATCGTTCAGTGGATGAAAAATAAGTTGTCGCTTTGTCTTTGGCTCGGAAGATTAGTCAAAGTACAAAGAAGAGACAGATGGTTATGATTTAACCTAAGAGACTTAGATATTGTGACAACAGCGCATCCTATACTGATTATTGATTTTTTCTTATTACATCTGAGCATGCAAGTTCTTAGTTTGTTTCAAGCTGCCTTGTGACGTGTTATAGAATGAATTAGTCTTGCTGTTTGAAATATAATGGTAATTATTCAGTATAATTAAGAAGCTGATGACATATTTTATTTTTCTCATATTTTTGGATGTTAACCCTTTCATAACAAAACTGCATGGATCAATCCTTTCAGAGTTACCAATGAGCAAATTAAAAGAAATGTGCATTTCAACTTACATAATTTTATACATAAGGGTTGATTTACTTAAACTGGAGAGTGCAAAATCTGGTGCAGCTTTGTATAGAAACCAATTGGCTTCTACAGTGTAGGTGTTTTGTCAAAGCTTAATTGAAGAAGCTGAAGTTAGAAGCTCATTGGCTACCATGTACAGCTGCACCAGATTTTGCATTCTCCAGTTTTAGTAAACCTACCCCATAGTTACATAGTTGGTTCAGGTTGAATAAAAACATCAGTCCATCCCGTTTAACTTGTGTGCCTGTGTTTTTATGTCACTACCATTTTTCATATCCCTGTACATTGCATTAGAAACATATTTAAAAACTTTTTGAATGCATCTACAATCCCTGTACTTCCTTACTACCCAGTAAAGAACGGCTTACGCATTTTAGGATTGAACCACTTTTTATCCAACTTCATTGTGTTGCAACATGTCTTCCCCAGCGACCTTAGGTTAAATAGTTTCCCCCTAATGTTAGAATCACCATTCAAATATTTGTATATTGTGATCATATTCCCTCTTAAACATCTCTTCTCCAGTGAGAATGCATTTTTATTGTATGTTGTCGTCTCTAATAATTGAGGTCCTACATGATTAGCAGATAAATACACAGCAAATTTTACAAAATCCCTACTAAATATAAAAGCTTAACCTGTAATGAGTTAACCGCTTAAGGACCGCCGCACACAGATGTACGTCCACAGAATGGCACGTACAGGCACATGGGCGTACAGGTACGTCCCTGCATTGTTGCGGGTCGGGGGTCTGATCGGGACCCCCTCCGCTGCGTGCGGCAGTCCTCTTACCTTCTCCTGGGATCCATCTTGAGGGGGCGGCTGCTCGATTCTGTCCGCCCCCTCCGGATCGATCCCAGCGAAATCGGCTCCCTTGCCACGTGTCACTTCCTCTTCCTGTGTAATGTAAACACAGGCAGAGGAAGTGATGTCTTCTCTCCCTCGGTGGTATTTTCAAACCGCCGATAGGAGAGAAGACTGACACAGTAAGTCGCACCAACACTACACTGACACCACACACATAGGCACATTTAACCCCCCCCCCCGATCGCCCCCCCACCCCCCTGTCACAGTGTCACTGAATGCAGTATCATATATGTACTGATCACTGCATATCAGTGTGATAGTTAGTGTGACAGTCAGTTAGTGTTAGGTCCAGGGTAGCCCCATACCCCCCCTAATAAAGTTTTAACCCCTTGATCACCGCCCTAGTTAACCCTTTCACTCCCTATTGTCAGCGTCACTAAGCGATCATTTTTCTGATCGCTGTATCAGTGTCGCTGTTGCCGCTAGGTAGCTAATTTGTTTTTTATTTTTTTTATTTTTTTTACTAAAGACATGTGGCTGAATACATTTTGGCCTAAATGTTTGACTAAAATTTAGTTTATTCAATTTTTCTTATAACAAAAAGTAAAAAATATTGTGTTTTTTTTTCAAAAATGTCGCTCTATCTTTGTATATAGCGCAAAAAATAAAAATCGCAGAGGTGATCAAATACCACCAAAAGACAGCTCTATTTGTGGGAAGAAAAGGACGCAAAATTTGTTTGGGAGCCACGTAGCACGACCGCGCAATTGTCTGTTAAAGCGACGAAGTGCCGAATTGTAAAAACACCTTGGGTCATTTAGCAGCATATTGGTCCGGTCCCTAAGTGATTAATAAATAACAAATATTTGTAATTTTTACATTGCGTCTTTTTGCAAAATGGTGAAAATCAAATGTACACAAAAATGTAAATATCCAAATTTCTCAAAAAATCTGAAGGTTTTAATTTTTCCCTTATAGCTTTCAGAATTTGTAAAAGACCCCCCAAAACCATACATTTTCTGAAAGCACATGTCCTCTAGAATCCTGAGGCTCTAATTGGCTGGAAAAAGGTTGAGCTCAGGGCGCAGAGCATTGCACCCTGAACCCACCCACTTGTGACAATAGCAAATTAATATTAGCTATTGTCTTTTGGCTTCTCCTCCTGGCCAATCAGGACGGATCAGGTTGGCTGGGAGGAGAAGCTAAGGAAGCCATGGAGGACTGTGGGGTGGGGGGACTATCACTATAGAGCGGTGAGTGCGAAGGGGGGACCGTCACCGTGGAGGGGTGAGTGTGGGGGGAACTGTCACTGTGGAGGAGTCAGTGCGGGGGGGGGCATCACCATGGAGGTGGAGTGTGGTGGGGGACCATCACTGTGGAGGGCTGAATGTGGGGGGAAACTGTTACCATGGAGGTGTGAGTGCGGGTGGACCTGGGGGGTCTTACTGTGTATGTGTTTTTTTTTTTACAGTTTTTTTTGGGGGGGGGCTCTTTGGTGAGATATCAGAGGTCTAAACAATAATCAGCTGTCAGTGGATATAGCAGCAATCTTTATCAAGCCCCCCAAGTCACAACTTCAACCCCACCTGCACCACTCCTCCCCAGCCTGACAGATTGGGAGATCTGTGCTGGGAAAAGCTGCCGGCGGAGGGAGTCAAGGAGGGATGCCACTCAGAGTGGCCATGGATCAGGGTTGCAGGGGCATTTGAGGGGTAACTAGAGGTATTGGGGGAACACATCTGGACCCCCCAATCCCCATGCATCACCAGAAGCCGGCGGAAGCGGCAGAGGAGGGATGCTGGCTAATGATGGTAGCTGCGGGGAGTGGGTTTGTTGGGGGGTCAAATCGGGTGGAGTGGGGGTAATTAGTGTTGGGGAGAAGAAGGGGGGTGAAGGGGATAAGAGGGGAGAGTGGGGGAGTAGTTATAAGTGAAAGTTAGCAGTGGGAGGTGGAGAGGCAGGGTCAGGGAGACAGAGAGACGACGGAGTGGGTGGGGTGGACGGTCAAATTAGGGGTTAATAATGATTTGTAATCCGCTGATCAGAGTTATAGACTTGTTCAGCAGAGTCTGCTGAACAATTCTGAGGCGGCGTACACACGACCGAGGTTCTCGCTGGAAACCAGCGAGAACCTCGCTGGAAGCTGCATTCCAGCGAGGACCTCGGCCGTGTGTACGCTCTTGGCGAGCTTCCCGTCGGGAAGCTCGTCGAGCAGAAATAGAGAGCACGCTCTCTATTTGCTCGACGGCCCGCCTGGAAGAATGGCTGGTTGCTATTCCCGACGGGCGGGTCGCCGATTTTGACGGCCGGCAGGGAACCTCGACCGGCGGAACAATGTGTTCTGCCCGTCGAGGTTCTCTGCCGTGTGTACACGGCCTGATATAATCTTATGGTCATTAAAGTGATTATATGCTTATAGGAGAGGGAGATATGAGGTCGGTACAGCGTACGGACTTGGCCACCTGCAGGTACTTTTTAGGTCCGTACAGCATACGGACCTATCAGTGAAATGGTTAAAGCCTTGTGCAAACTACTCATTTTTATTTCATTCAACCCAGCGCACTGAACGAAATAAAAGTGACAGCTCAGATCTGAGACGTGTACTAACTATGAAATGTTAGTACAGCGATCTCCCCTGCTGTTCTGATTTTTTACAGGGGGGCAGTGCTGATCAGGAGCCAATCAGCAGACCTTTTTTGGTCATGTCCCTTTGACAAAATGTCGGCTGGTTTCTATTGAACTGGCCGATGCCACCCAACATTTGACACCTTGTGTACCTTTGTTGGCTTGATAAAGGATACTTGTTGAGTAAACCTGGGGGAAGGAGGTTAATCACTTGACGACTGCCTAACGCACATATACATCGGCAGAATGGCACGGGCAGGCAAAGCAACGTACAGGTACGTTGCTTTGAATCTCCCGTCTAGCAGGTACGCGCTTGCTGCAAGCTCCACCGTGACCATGCCCGCGAAGTCCGTCGGAGTCCCGCAATCGCATCACGGAGCGGCAGAATGGGGTATGCCATTGTAAACAAGGCATCTCCCTGTTCTGGCTAGTGACAGGACACTGATCTTCTGCTTCCTGTCATTGGGAGCAGTGATCAGTGTTGTCCCACTGGTAGCCCAGCCCCCACACAGTTAGAATCACTACCTAGGATACACTTAACCCCTTCCTTGCCCAGTAGTGGTTAACCCCTTCCATTCCAGTGTCATTTACACTGTAATCAGCACTTTTTTATAGCACTGATCGCTGTATAAATGACAATGGTCGCAAAATAGCATCAAAACTGTCCGATGTGTCAGCCGCAATATCGCAGTCACGATAAAAATCGCAGATCGCCGCCATTACTAGTAAAAAAAAATAATAATAATAAAAATGCCATCAAACTATCCCCTATTTTGTAGACGCTATAACTTTTGAGCAATCCAATCAATATACACGTATTACCATTGTTTTTCAAAAACGATGTAGAAGAATACATATCAGCCTAAACTGAGGAAAAAAATAAATGTTTTCTAACTTTTCTTATATTTCTGGGGGGATAATTTATTATAGCAAAAAGTAAAAAGGAAAAAATATTGTTCTTTTTTTCAAAATGTACGGTCTTTTTGTGAATATAGCACAACAAATAAACCGCAGAGGTGATCAAATACCACCAAAAGAAAGCTCTTTTTGTGGGAAAAAAAGGACATCAATTTTGTTGGGGAGCTAATTGTCTGTTAAAGCGACACAGTGCCGAATCGCAAGAAGTGGCCCAGTGATTTGGCAGCCAAATCCTCAGGGGTTGAGGTGGTTAACAATGGTCATTAGAAAATTGTCTGAACTGATCTAAATGATAGCTGTCCTTTGTTTGTTTTATCATTTTTCTTTGCGCAATAGATTTCATGAGATTTTGCTAAACACAAAACTGGGGACAACTTGACTTTATCCCTATTGGTGACTATGGGGTCAATTCACAAAGCTTTATTTTCAGATTGCGAGTGTTATTTTAACGATTTTGCACGTTATTGAAGCTAGTTCAATTCACTAAACGATTTAACGCTTTGAAAAATCATCAAGTAACGTTTCCCTACACAGAACCGATATTTTAAGGTGTGGATCCTTATTAAAGAGTCAAATCGTTATTTTAAAGATTCAAAACGTTATTTTAAAGAGTCAAATCGTTAAATATGTACAGAAGTGCAATTCACAAAAAAAAAATTTGACAGTTATCAATCGTTAAGCAATCGTTAAATTAACACCTCCCTCAGGGTGGCGTTATGACATTTCCCAGGCGATATTTTGTTGTTAGAGGAAGCTTTTGGCGATTTTTGCAGTGTAGTGTAGTGTTGGGCAAGCTAGAACTGTGCTCTATTTGAACTTAAAATTATCCAGAGGCGAAGAAGAACATGTTAGAATGTTGTTCAGATTTATAAACGTGTAATCCAGTTCACATACTATTTTGGATGACTTTTCTGAAACCCAGGTGATAGCTAAATTCCGATTATCATCTCCCATGATTTATTCTCTGTATGAGGAAATACACATGGCTTTAGAAAAGCACACACTAGAAGTTTTGCACATCACATGCTCAATCTCCATGTGTATTGCTTGTGTGTCTCTCTCTCTCTCTCTCTCTCTCTCTGTATCTGCTCTTTTCCACATGCAGCTGTTCTCCTCCCCTTCTGCTCCCAGAATGCATCTCTCCAGCATTATTTAACGATCTTAAGAGTTATTTTAACGTCCCAAATGTTAATAATAACGTCTGAGTAGGTAGCATAACGTTTGGATAAAGAGTCAGTTGAAAACCATAACGACTATGTTAAATAACGATTATAGCTTTCGTGAATACCATGTTTGCTAGCGTTAAATAAGGAGTGCTAATTTAACACCTGAAGAAAACCAATAACGTTTCTCTTTGTGAATTGACCCCTATGCCTGCCACTGGTCATCCTAAATAGGTTAAAGCTGATTGTGTTCATTTTAATAGCACCGTCATACTGCTGAATCCTAGGAACTTTGCTGTAAGCTATACGACTAGGTTCACTATACAGAGAAAATCCTACCGAGTTTGGTTTTAAGACCCGGCTTGAAACGGAGTTCCGGCCAAAATATGACTTTTAAGATACAAATACCCCTACAATACTCATGCCTTACGCAAAGTAACACATGTATGCTGGAAACTATGCCCAGTTTTATGTGCAGCATTGTTTTCTTACTTTGTGAAGTTTCTGCACAGCGTGGCTATATCCAGTGTAGGCATCTGAAGCCACGGTGTCCTTCCTGGATTCCATGCATACTGGCTAACCAGTATGCACCTGCCGATCTCGCGCATGTGCAGTGTGGTGCAATTTTGGTCAGCTTGTAGACGCCAATGGTAAATGTTACTGGAGCCATGCAATGCCAAGCTTGCCAAGAATTTCCATAGATGCCATGCCAAGCTAACCAAGATCTCCCAAGAGTCAATGCAAAATCTGAAATTACGTACGGTGCCACGGCCCCCTAGAGGACGAAGTGAAATTGGATATACTTGTAGTCATACATGAATTGGCAAACAATTTTAAGGATGCACATTAGTGCTGCATGGTGAAAAATGTGGGTGGAACTCTGCTTTAATTAGTGTATGACTGCATTTAAATGTTTACTTGAAAACATGGACTAGAAGCTATGTAAATATTTTTCCCTTCAAGGATAAAAATAGGCATTTATTTTAAATGTTATACCAGATGCTTCTAATCTGCACAAATGAAGTATGCTCCTGAGACAGAATGCTGAATTTCCCCATCAACAACAAACAAATATTTTACCTATTCCATAAAGACTGTCATTTTTATAATAGGTGCTAATTGCATATCAGACAGAAGCGGGGGTCACTTAGCATACAAAAGTGCAATCTTTCCAAGCTACTTTCTGAAGTGTCTGATTTGATTATCAAGCTTAATCATATTTACAGAAAATACTATTTATAATCCTTACGAAATGACATATTTTTTTTCTTGCATCAATGATTTGAAATAAAACAAATTAAGAGCTATATTTCTGTGCTCTTTTAAATCCAGACTGCAAATGTGAAATGGAAAGAAATGACTGGCTGTAAGCAGAGACTCCAGAAAATGTTAGCCTTAGGCAGGCCATAGATGGTGCAAATTTCTTTCCTGCAGCCATGAGTTGAAGACACTCCAGATGACGTCAGCTAGACGAAACCGGTAGAGTAGACAGCAGAACATCACAACACTTCCTGATCTGTCAGCATGATATGTCTATTTTGATTTGGCTCAAATGTGAGTACCTATTTTTAGCATGTATAGTACAGTATAAAATAAAAAGGTTTTTAAATGGTATTATACTATCTGGGATTCCTTTCTCCTACCCATGGGCTAATATTGGAAGCACCACCAGGAGTACAGTGGGACGAGTTAACGCCAAAGTGCTGCACAGTGGCATACACTGTGACCGCTTCTTTCCCCAAGAGGGGGTGTATGGACTTTTAACTTTGCACGTTTTTATTTTTATTTTTGCACATTGAATATTTGCAGGATCTTTCTTGCATGCGGTGTTCCTCATTTTTTGCATGTTATTCATTGCACTTTATTGAACGCTTGTTGCAGGTTTTTTGACTGCAGGAATTTTTGCATGCAGTGTTCTCATGCTTTTTCATAAATTTTGGTACATTTGCACCAAATTTCTGTTCAGTTTGTGAGTGAGTGAAAAACGTATAAAGCGCAGCACACGCGAACTGAATCGCCTCTGGGCACTGTTTCCATTCCTACGGTACTACGGTAAGGAAACCACTTCACCTCAGAAGAGATGAGTTTTAATCTTTCTCCTGAAGGCCAAGTGGTCCGACTACAGTCGGATGGTGGTTGGTAGTGCATTCCACAGCCGAGGTCCCTGGACTGCAAATCTCCGATCTCCTTTGGACTTGTATCTGGCTTTGGGTATTTGGAGTAAGTTTTGATTTGTGGATCGCAGAATGCGATTTGGGTTATGGGCTTTTATTTTTTCGCATAGATATTGGGGGGGCGTTTCCTTGAATACACTTATGCGTTAGGCAGAGTGCCTTGAAAGTGATTCTGTCTTTTACTGGCAACCAATGAAGAGATTGCAGCGAAGGTGAGATTGATTCCCATGGTTTTATGCCAGTCACTAATGTGATTGGTGATTTGGTATTTGGGGAGTCCTAGATAGAGGGCATTTGCATAGTCAAGTCTGGAATTTATGATTGTTTCCACCACAACTACAATGTCCTTTTTAGGGATAAAGGGGGTGTGTCGGCGTAGTAGGCGCAGCAGATAATGGGATCCGCTGACTACAGACCCTATTTGTGCATCCATTGTCATGTAGGAGTCGAAAATGACTCTGAGACTTTTGAATTTGGTGCTAGGGGTGATAGTTTTACCCAGAATGGACTGGGGGGTCCAAGTTGACGTGGGGTGACTTTTTCGGTTTGCGTGAAACAGGAGAAGTTCTGTTTTTTTAACCATTGAGTTTAAGATAACTGAATGTCTACAGTGTCAAAGGCAGCACTTAGGTCCAACAGGATCAGGAGACAAGATTCTCCTTTATCTGCGGCCTCTAGAGCGTCATCCCATATTTTGAGCAGCGCCGTTTCAGTTTCGTGACCCGGACGGAAGCCTGATTGAAACGTATCGAGTAATTTATGGGTTTCTAAATGCAGTTGCAGCTGTTGTACAACTTCTTTCTCCATTATCTTGGAGAAAACATTTAGACCTGTTATGGGCCTCCGGTTGTTTGGGTCTTTGGGGTCAAGGGTGTTTTTTTTTTAGGATTGGTTTTATGTACCTTGTTTCAGCAAGGTGGGCACCATGCCCTCCTTGAATGATTGATTTATGAGCTGCGTGATAGCTGGTACCAGTATATCGGCACTTTCTTTCAGCAGTTTAGTGGGAATGATGTCATTGGGTGCTGTGCTGTTGCGCAGAGTCCCAATGATGTTTTTAGTGGCATTGATGGTGATGGGTTTTAGAGTGAATTTTGGTGATTGCGGCGGGTATATGATGATATTTGGATTGGGATTTGGGGAAGGGTTAGTGACGATTCCTTTTTGCTCAATACTTTCACAGATTCTTTCAATTTTATTAATGAAATAATCCGATAGTTTGTTGCAAAATTTTTGTGAATCAGAATTGGGGGCCTCAGGATATTACTATTGCACCTTTGTTGCACAGGCACTATTGTTGAGCATTTAATCATTTATTTATTTATTCATGTATATTTATAACATTTACTATTGCGCTTTAATCTAGAGATCAGACAGGCCTTGAATTCTAATTAACGCCAATCCTACATAATTAATCCATTTATCTATTTATTCCACTTAGTTGGATTAATTAAGTAGAGGCAGCTTCTTACTAATTCACCACAGGAGGTGAAACACCCCTTGTTGTAAGCATTTTTTATTGATATTTTAGGTCCATTGCGCCGATTCACTTTTTAACTTTCATGAGTTTAAGACAACCCACTGGAAGAAGACAGTGATTATCGGCTGGTTGTACCCAAGTTGAGCGATCAATTACATTTAGCCTGCCCATTAATGTTTTGAATCTCAGCCGGTTCCTTCTGAACTGGTTGAGATTCAAACCTTCTACAGCCGGCCTTAGACTTCAGAAGGCTCTTGCTTAAACCTAGTACACATTAGTAATTTTTTTTTTGTTCAACCTGGCTGACTGAAAAAAAAAACCTGACAGTTCAGGAGGAGTCACTGTACTAACTATCTGATGTTAGTATAGCGATCTTTGTTAAAGGGGGCTTCCAGATTCCGATAAGCCCCCTGCCCTCAGACCCCCACAGCCACCTGGCAAGGATTGTGGGGATGAGGTCCTTGTCCCTATCAACATGGGGACATCCTCCCCATGTTGAGGGCATGTGGCCTGGTAAGGTTCAGGAGAGGGAGGCGCTCTCTCGTCCCCCTCTATTTTCCTGCAGCCTGCCAGGTTGCGACATTTTTTTTTCCGGCGCAGAACTCCCCTTAAAATCCATACCAGACCTGAAGGGCCTGATATGGAATTTGGGGGGACACCCACACTTTTTTAACTTTGGTTCCCTGTACAAAATGTTATTTTTGAAGGAAAAAAAGTAATTTAAAACTACTCCTACTGTTAATGAACTGTTGGTCCCAGAAATAAAGATAAAAGTCATTGAAAAAAATGACAGGGGTTTCCCTTAATATTCATACCAGACCAAAATGGCCTGGTACTGGACTGAGGGGGACCCCTGTAATTTTTTTCAATTAATTTTCTCTGTATTGCCGGGACCGACAATTCATGAATAGCCGCTAGTAGTTTTAAATTACTTTTTTTCCTTCAGAAATTACACTTTGTTCAGGGACAATTTTAAGCACAGGAAACATGCGCTACTTTTTTTTTTTTTTTTGTAAACTTTGTTTATTTGGTTTTCTGCACATACAAAAGTATACCGTTCAAAGGCACATCATCGGGCAAAATATACAGGGAACATACCATCAAGATCACAGTATTCAGGGCCCCAACCGGGGGGCCCTAACAACAAATGTACCAGTTTAGGTATACCGGACCCCGAGGGGTCACACCTTATAACAAGCTACAACAATGTAAAATTAGCCCCAACAAAAAACACAAACAAATAATTCAAAAACACACACAGCCAGTCACACACACGCAAACCACAACCACTCCGACCGGTGCATCGTCTCCCACAGAAAAGACCAGTTAACAGTGTCAAAGGCCTTACGCACATCCAGTGACAACACCAGACCATTTCTCTTAACCTTAGCAGCCTTATAAATATGTATGTAAAGGCGCCGGATATTGTCGTACGTACTCCTTCCAGGCATGAACCCCGCCTGGTCTCTGTGAACAAGATGAAGGACAACTTTCTGCAGGCGTGTGGCTAGGATTTTTGCAAGCACTTTAACATCACAGTTTAGTAGTGAGATTGGACGATAGGATTCACACAGCAGCCTATCCTTCCCAGGCTTAGGGAGCACCACTATCAGGGCTTCACACATGGAGGAGGGGAGTTCCCCCTCCTGCAGTGCCCGACCAAAACAGGGAGAGCAATTTCTGCGACAGTTCATCTGCAAAGTCTTTATACCACTCTGCGGGTAAACCATCCAGGCCAGGGACCTTATTAGGGGGGAGTGAAAAAATAGCCTCAGTGACCTCTTCCACCGTAAGGGGTCCGTCAAGGAGAGCAGTATGCGACTCCTTCAGGACGGGGAACCGGATAGACTCAAAGAATCCCAAAGTCTCCAAATCATCCGGGGGGGGTGGGGCGGTATATAGGTTCAGATAAAAGGCCTTAAAGGTGTGATTGATAATTAAGGGGTCCGATGTGACAGACCCGTCCAGCAACCGAATATGGGGTATCGTCCGATCCACATACTCCGTGCGGGAGAGATAGGCCAGCATCTTACCATTTTTACCACTATGCTTGTGTAACCTGGCAGATAGGGACAGCTGCTGTCCTCGCGTCACATCCACCCTGTGAATGTCCAGAGCCCTATGCGCCCCTACCAGGATCCCGTGAGTGTCCGGGGCAGGGAGCGCAACGTACCGGGCCCTGGCGTTCTCCAGGGAGGATTCCAAGGCCAAGAGAGTAGTCTGGGAGGACTTTCTGTACTGGGCAATGTTGGAAATGTACGAGCCCCGCACTGACGCCTTAAAGGCATCCCATGTGGGACCAAAGGAGGCGGAACCAACATTGTCCCTCCAGTAGTGGGACATATCATGCCGAACTGGCTCCTGAAATTCGGTAGTGGAGACCCAAAGGGGACTGAGCCGCCACAACCGATATGAGGGTCTATGACCCATCATCAAATCAACAGACACAGCAGAGTGGTCAGTTAGGGATTGAGTCAAGTGGGACACCTTTCGTACGTTGGGAATTAAATCAGGGGTTCCCAGAGCATAGTCCAGCCTGGAAAGAGTACGGTACATCGGGGATTGACAGGTAAACTCCTGAGACCCAGGATGGCCGAGCCTCCAGAGATCCACATACCCAAAAGAAGAACACCATTGGCTAAACAATTTGGATTCATTCTGGAGGGGCCTCAAGCGGTCCCGAGCAGGGTCGAGCACCGATTTGAAGTCCCCCACAATAAGAGTGGCCAGCACCGGGAAGGTGGCAAGAAGTACACTCAAATCTGTAAAAAAAATCAGCCGTGATAGGGGGGGGAGCATATACCACCACCAGCAGCAGCGGCGTGGCATGTACCGTGCAGTGGAGAAAGACATAACGACCCTTAGGATCTGTCACCACCCTGACACAGGAGAAGGGGAGACCTCGGGATAAAAAGAAAACGAGTAAGAGAAAAATGAAGAAAATCTGGGGAAGGAACGGCATCAGGGAAAGGCAAGTCAGGTGTTGGGCGCCCGGTCAGACACCCGGCCAGGTTGATGCAGGGCCTCAAACCAGGACAGAGCATTGGCAGGGGTTTGGAAAAAGTGCACCTGGCCCTGGTGCACCACTCTCAGCGAAAACAGCATTGAATATTGTATAGCCTTCTCCCTCAGCTTTTGCTTGACGTGTTGGTACTTGGCCCTCGAGGCACGAACAGCCGGGGAGCAGTCCGGGAAGAGAGACACAGAGGCATTTTTTAATCTTCAGACTCCCCTTAATGCGGGCGGCACGCAAGATGGAGTCGCAGTCCCTGTAATTCAGGAGACGCATTATCAAGGTGCGGGGGGGTTACCCGGGGGCAACGGCCTGCCAGGCACCCTGTGGGCCCGCTCCAAAACAAAGCAAGGGGACAGGCAATCTCCCCGAAATTCCTGGGCGAACCAGCTCTCCAGAAAGGCAACCGGGTCAGCTCCCTCGACCCGCTCAGGGAGGCCCACCAGACGCAGGTTATTTCTACGTAAACGGTTTTCCAAATCGTCCATTTTGTCTTCCAAGGAACAAATCTTAGTGTCCTGGGCCTTAATGGCCGGGAGAGCTGGCCTACAGTGTCCTCCAGATCACTAATGCGCACTTTATGCATATCCTGGCGCATGATATTCATATCCAGCTTAAGCTCCTCCATTTTCCCCATAGTGTCAGCGTGATTTACCTTAATGGTCCTGAAAATCTCCAGCAGCGTGGGCTCCGGTTCCGGGTCACAATCAAGGCCATCTTCGCTGGGTGACGCCGGGGCGTGCAGCGTTGGCACGGCCGAGGTTCCAGGGGAAGGAGGAGGGGATGAGTCAGTGTCATCTGCAAAAAGCTCCGGCGTGGATGCAATGGAGGAGAGCGGCGCGGTGTTGCGGCGGCCATCTTGGCCGGAGCGTGTGGTTATGCTCATCCTGGCCGCGGGCTGTTTCTTTCGCCTTCCCATCCACCAGAATCCTCCAAAGAACGTCCAAGGGGCTCCACCGAGGGAATAGCAAGGTTAGCAACCGATTTGTGGAGACAGGAGATCAGGATGGAGCAGGATTGATTAGAGGGATCCCGGAGCCGCTACAGAAGACGTCCGCTCACATGCTGCGTCAGGCCACGCCCATTCGCTACTTTACATGCATACTTTAGACACCCCCCAGGTACAAAATTTAAAGGAATATTTCACTTTTATTGTTTCACTTTAAGCATTATTAAATACACTGCCCCCTGAAAAAAACGTCAGTTTTTAAAACTTTTTTGCATTGATACATGTCCCTTGGGGGCAGGACCCGGTTCCCCAAACACTTTTTAGGACAATAACTTGAAAATTAACCTTTAAAATTAGCACTTTAGAATTCTCCCATAGACTTTCACAGGGTGTTCCGCATTCTTTTGCATTTGCCGCGAACACCCCAAATTGTTCACCGATCTGGCGAACAGCCAATGTTCGATTCAAACTCATGTTTGACTCAAACTCATGCTCGACTCGAACTCGAAGCTCATCCCTAATTATATACACCATTACAACTATTTAAACTTGGATAGGAACACAAAAAAATATATATATATATAAAACAAATATTGTCCAGTTTTCTATAGTTTCCACAATATAAACATAAACAGCAGCACTGAATTGGGCCAAAATCATAGAACATAGTACTTTTAACAACTCTAGTAGGCCATACACTTACCAAGAAAACTAATTTTTATGAAAGTATGGATGAATTTAGTAAAGGAGCTTGGATTACCAAACATCAGGAGACATACCTCTACATTTGAGAAGGTAGATCTGCCTTCAAATACAGATTACAGATTACAGTAAGAGCCGGTTCACACTGCGGCAGCACGACTTAGGGGGCGACTCGGCAAAGCGTCCTGAAGTCTGTATAGAAGTCAGTTTCCCTGGGTCGCCCCTGAAGTCGTACAAGAACCTTTTTCTAAGTCGGAGCGACTTGCGGTTCTGATGAATAGAATGGGACGCGACTTGTCAGGCGGCTGAGCAGCTTGACGAGTCGCCCAAGTGTGAACCAGCTCTTAAAATGTTAATTTTTTTGCAAAAGAAAAGTAAAAAACATGTTAAAAAGTCAAAATATTATAAGGAAATTTACCACTGACGTGTGCAATAAACTACCACATGAGAAAATGCAGTAGTTACTGAACAATCAAAAAAATACTGCATTCGCTAAATTCTTAGTGAATTAAACTTTCACAACAGATTTATCGCATTTGTTATTTTTTTTGTTATTTGCCAAGTGATACTAAAGCTTTGTGTTTTTTCCCCAAAAAATAACAAACATGTCATACTTACCTCCACTTTGTTTTGCACAGAATGGCCCCGATCGTCCTCTTCTGGGGTCCCACGGTGGCTCTCTGGCTCCTCCCCGCATCAGATAATCTCCTCTGGGAAGCTCTCTCTCTCGGTTGTATGACTTGGCCCCGCCCCCTGGTGGCCGCATCATTGGATTTGATTGACAGTAGAGGGAGCCAATGGCTGTGCTGCTATCAATCGATCCAATGAAGAGCCGATCAGGCATGGGGAGAATGACACGCAATTGCGCCCTAGGAAATTCGGGGCTCAGGTAAGTAAAACGGGGGCTCGGGGGACAGTGCAAGGTGTTTTTTTACCTTAATGCATTGGATGCATTAAGGTGAAAAAACACAAAGGTTTACAACCACTTTAACTCTTAGTGAATTGACCTCCATATGTCAGACCAAAAAGAGGGACAGCAAAGGGGAAAAGAGATTAGGTTCAAAAAGCAGAGGAGCCCATTCAAATAAGGGACAGTCCCTTCAAATAAGGGACAGTTGAGAGTTATGAATTTCTTATTTTTTTATGTTTGGTTGCTCAGATTTTATCACCCACTGCTAAATTATGTATGATTTGTACTTAAAGAGGAACTGCAGTCTGCTCACATACAGTAACTTGTAATAAAAACATCTTTGCCATTCTGAAGCTTCCCTCCCACCACTTTGCATATTATTTTATATACTGTGATTCTGTACCTGCCAAATATGCTGCAAAAATCTCCCTCTACTGAGTTTAGCTGCATCAATTTTAACTGTGGGCAGCTGAAGCTGCTGCCTGTTTACTTCCTGGATTTACACAGACACACGCGCCTAGCTCTGCAGCTCTCATTGGCCCTCTTATGTCTCACCCCCTCCTTTCCTGGCAAACTTTAAGGAGAGTGAGAGAGCTGTGCATGATTTTATAAGCCTAGGCTTTTTACCAGACAAGAAACAGGACGTGGGCTGTATAAGGTATTTACTATCTAAAGTTAAAACCACAAGGGCAGAAGATTTAACAGATGGAAAGATAAAAAATGTACTGACGTTCCGGTTTAAAGGGGTTGGAAAGACAAAAATATTTTCCTCTTAAATTAAAGTCTGACAGCTGATAAAGTAAAAAGTAATGTTTTGCATTATAACTAGTTTGATACCTGTTGAAATCGAGTTGTTTTATTCACCTCTGTCACTCCTGAATTGTTATTCTCACGGACTTCCTGGTTTGTGGTGCGCATTCATTCTTGCTACATCACGGCCTAATAGCAACTACAGTTCCCATTAGGCTTAGACTCCATGCCTGTGAGGGATAAGAGAGCATCTTCACACAGGGCTGTAGTCATAGGGAGGGGGTGAGCACATTCTGCTTTCCACCATACAAAACAGCTCAGGTGCTGGTGGAAAGCAAGAAGAGGAGAGGCAGGAAATGGCATTTTCAAACCTGGATTACTGTATTTTGGAGGTCAAAAGGAAAAATGAGGTAAGTGATCTTTAAATGCTCTAGCTTACAACAATCAATTGATCTAATAAAAAACAAACCATTAGTGTTCCTTTAAGTAAATTATGCAGTACAAATTTTGTGCTTTTTTTCCCCCCCAATATGTAAAAATATTATAGAAATAAAGCAGCATTTTCTGTGGCTGGCATGCTGGGACTTACAGTACACCAACACCTGTCAAAACAGTTTACAGCAGCCTGCTTTAAACATATTGGCTAAGCCCCCCCACTGCTTCCAAAAGCCTACATTTCTATTGCTGTCATACTTACACAATAGGGGACACAAACATACAGGTTACAAATTAAGCAAAACAGCAGTTAATTATATTGAGTTAATTTAAGATAAATGGCATACTGCTGTTTTCTTTCATTTGCAATCTTTTGCACACTTGAGCACATCTTTGCAGTACAGCAATCAAAGTTAATCTCCAACTTAATGAATATTCTAGTTGTGAACAAACTGCTCTTGATGACAAAGGTTATGTACAATCTGCATTTCATATTGTGTGGCAAAATTCTAATCAGAATCCAGCAACTTATTAAACCCAGCTGAGATCCAGGGTACATTATTTTAAAGAAAACATTTACTGAGACATTGTGGAGTCTTCTGTGGCTGACTTCATTATTGTCTGCCTGTCATGCTAATCCAGGAGGTTCATAACCTTCTGATTTACTGACCCAGAACAACTATACAGATCAGGAGTTCTCACTTTACTCTGACTTTCCTGATATGCATGTTTGCAGTATTCAAGCTCTTGGATTAACCCCTTCCCGACCAGCTGCCGCAGTTATACTGGGCAAACCGTCGTAGCTGTACGTCTTTTAACCACTAGGGGGCATGTACACGATGCCGGAGCTGATGCACGTGCCTGGCGGTCCAGATGACCACCGGGAACCCACGATCATTCCACACAGAGACTAAATGTAGATCAGTTAATGTTAACAGACAGATCTCCGTGCTGTCAGGGGTGAGGAGAGCAATATTTTGTTCATACTAAGTATGAACAATGATCGCTCTCCTCACCCAGGCAGTGCCATACCCCTACAGTTAGAATCACTCCCTAGGTAACACAGTTAACTCCTTGATCGCCACTAGTGTTAACCCCTTCCCTGCCAGTGACATTTACACAGTAATCAGTGGATTTTTATAGCACTGCTAAGTGCCAATGGTCCCAAAAATGTGTCAAACGATCTGTCTGCCATAATGTTGCAGGGCCGGGCCGATAAAATACGCTGATCACCACCATTAGTAATAAAAAAATAGAAAAAAACATAAATCTTTCCCCTATTTGGTAGACGCTATGGGCCAGATTCTCAGAGCCCTTACTCCTGTCTAACTGGTGTTAGACTGGAGTAATTTCAAATTATGCGCGTTTTTTAGCTAGTCGAAAACCTCAAACCATGAATAGACGGCTGCGGGCTTCAATTCGACTGGATTACGTGTTCGTACGGATCTATGCTGCAATAAAATTGCGGCCACTGGGTGGACTTCCCGTCGTTTTCCGCGTCGGGGTATGCAAATGAGCTTTTGCCGGCGATCCCCGAAATTACGATCTTCATTCGCAATCTCTTACGGCACCCTTAGTCATCTTTTCTTCGCGTAACACTATACCAGCTTTTTGCTGGTCTAATATTAGACAGCCCATGTTAAGTATGGCCGTCGTTCCCGCGTCGAATTTCTACGTTTTCCGACGTCTTTTATTATTTTTCACGTAAGTCGTCCAGGAATAGGAATGTTCGTAAACGACGCTACTCAAACAACGAATGACGTAATGACGTGATTTCGCGCAATGCACGGCGGGAAATTTCTGAACGGAGCATGCGCAGTTCGATTGCCGCGGGGACGCGCTTAATTTAAATGCTTCACGCCCCCTAATCGTGTATTTCGATTACGCGGCGAGAAATAGACTACGCCACCGTAGCGTACGGGCAAAAATCTACCAGAATTTGGTGTAGAGCCTGGTAAAATACAGCAGCGTAGAGTATTTCGATTACACAGCGCAATATTAAGTGTATGTGAATCTGGCCCTAAAAATCTTTTGTGCAAACCAATCAATATATGCTTATATCATTTTTTATTACCAAAAATATGTAGAAGAATACAAATTGACCTAAACTGAAGAAAAAATTGGGATATTTATTATAGCAAAAAGTTCAAAATATTGTGTTTTTTTCAACCATAAAGATGATCAAATACCACCAAAACAAAGCCGTGGGAAAAAAAGGAGGTAAATTTTGTTTGGGTACAATGTCGCAGGACCGCAAAATTTTCAGTTAAAGTGAAGCAGCGCTGTATCGCAAAAAATAGCCTGGTCATTAAGCAGTCAAATCTTCAGATTTTTTTCATGCCTAGTGCAATGATGTCAATATGTGGGAGGAAGTTAAAGCGGCGTTCCACCCAAAAGTGTAAATTCTGCTTTAAGCACTCCTCGCCCCCTTATATGCTACTTTTGGCATGTCATTTTTTGGGGGGAGTGGGTACCTAGTTTTGACAGGTACCCAGCTGCCACTTCCTGCTCTGGTTGCCTCGCTACCTAGGCAACTCCTCCTCCCCCAGGTGACACCTCCTCCCCCCTCCCTCCCTGCAATCTTCTGTCACATGTCACAGGTCCCAGAAGATTGCCTGGCCACACTTGCAATGCTGGTGCCTTGAAGAGGCAAGGGAGAGAACCGAGGCTTCGCTGGACAGGTAAGTGTCTGTTTATTAAAAGTCGGGTTTTTGCACCCACTTCCGGGCATAGACTCCCGTGGGAGTCACGTCACTTCCCCACACTGTCTCCTGGGAAACACACTGGTCCCAGGAGAGAGCAGGGACCAGTGAGGGCACGCCATGCTACTTGCACATGCGCAGTAGAGAACCGGGCAGTGAAGCCGCAACACTTCACTTCCTGATTCCCTCACCGAGGATGGAGGCGGGGCAGCTGAGAGACGAGCGATTGCTCAGCCTTGGCTGCCAACATTGTGGGCGCGCTGGACAGGTAAGTGTCCATTTTGTTAAAGTCAGCAGTATTTGTAGCTGCTGGCTTTTAAAAAAAAAAATGGTTGGACCCCCACTTTAAGTGTTCTGTCATCCAATATAATAACTGGGGATAACACGTGGGGATAAAACAGGAAGGGTTTACATCTACATCTATATACAACTGATAAAAACAAGGATCTTAGCCAATCACAATTAATAAAAACATGGTAATGATGAAGCATGGTTTTATGACATGAGTTTACTGCATGAACCCTGACTCCTGACAAGGTTTACCTCTATAAATGAACTATTAGCTAAATATGTTTCTTGTCTTTTTTTGTTTGTTTTTTTTAAGCCATTATGGTCTTTAGAACCATAATGGCTCCTCATGATTTACTAAAACCGGAGAGTGCAAAATCTGATGCAGCTATGCATGGTAGCCAATCCGCTTCTAATTTCAATTTGTTCAATTAAAGTGTTACTAAACTCACAACAGCAAAATGATTCTATATATGCAGTAAAGCATGTCAAGCATGCTTGTTATACTCACTGCTGAACCTGGAAAGGGTTTAATCCTCCGCATTCTGTAAAAGGCTGTTTGATTCTGTCTTCTCTGATCTACCCCTTCTTCCACAGTTCCCAGTCCATCTGCTGATAATACAGAGACCTAGGAGGCACTTTGTACATTCTCAGTTTGGTGTGTATTGCTAGAGAGCTTTTGTTTCTTGGGAGAGTGCATGTGATTAGCACAGGGCCACTCAGCACTGTCCAGACAGAGGGTTGGGGGTCATGCAGCCACATAAGGACAGTCAAAGGAGAATGAAAACTCCTTCTGCAACCTTTAACCAGACACTAACAGAAGTCACAAGACTGCTATATGCTGTTAATGAACAAAGGTATTTAGCAGTTTATATTTACTAAAATAATTGCATTTCCATGTTCTGTGAACTGCAGGAGAGCAGATATAGTGAACACAGAGATATAGTAACACTTTAAACTTTGACAAAAAATACCAAAACTGAAAGCTGACTGGTTTCTATGCAGAACTGCACTAGATTTAGCACTCTCCCGTTTTAGTAAATCAACGCTATTGGGATTTACTAAAACTGGAGAGTGCAAAAATTTGGTGCAGCTGTACATGATAGCCAATCAGCTTCTAACTTCAGTTTGTTCTCATCCTTTCTAAACTACTGCTATAGTGCTGATCTGTAATATATATATGCCTCCTGCATGTATCCTTAACTGTCAAATGTCTCCACTCTGTTTGTTGTAAGAACTGAAAAACCGCAGATTCTGTGGGTGGATCTGTTGTCTGGAGCTCGGTGGGTGGAGTTGTGATGTTAGTAGACTCCCTGCCCACCTCTACACTCCCCTTGTCAACATGCATTTTGTTTTGTGTATTACTTACACTGAATTCTGCTATGATCACTAACATCCAGTCAAAATCCAGAAAAGTAACCACATGGCTTCAGAAAAGGAGTGGGGTTGGGAATTAAAAATAATTGCCTGTCTTCAGGCTAGTGCATGAAATATGTAAATAACCTGTCACTCACAGCAAGGGGGCGGAACGGACTAAGGTTTTACTCTGTAAGCCCGTTTTATCTCACTGAACAATAAAAGAGGATTCTCAGAGCAGGATTAACTCTTTGTGGCAAGACTGGGCACAGATGACAGGAAATATTTTACTCTACATTGTGACAGAAAAAAAAAATCCACTTTAACTAGTGACCGACCGCCCACCGTCGTTATACATCGGCACTTTAAAGATGGATATCTCAGTAACCGCAGCAGCTGCTGCCACAACCGATATATCCATCTCTTCAGTGGGTGGTCCTGTCAATGATAACGGTGGTCTCTGCGGCGGATTCGCCGCGAGATCACCGTTATCGGTGGCAGGAGAGGGCCCCCCCCTCCCGCCGCTCTCCCATGCCCTCCGCCGCTTACCGTAGCCGTCGGTAGCGGCGGAGGCGATCGGGTCCGCTCGGCTGCTGTGTGGGGATGCGAGTGAGGCCAACATGGCACCCACCCGTCCACATAGCTCTGCTGGGCGGAAGTGACGTCAAAACGTCAGTCCCGCCCAGCGTCTTAAAGAAACATTTTTTGAAAAAATGACAGTTTCAATTTTTTTTTGCATTTAAGCCTAATATGAGATGTGAGGTCTTTTTGACCCCAGATCTCATATTTAAGAGGACCTAGCATGCTT
This sequence comes from Rana kukunoris, assembly GCA_029574335.1. Taxonomy (NCBI): domain Eukaryota; kingdom Metazoa; phylum Chordata; class Amphibia; order Anura; family Ranidae; genus Rana; species Rana kukunoris. The sequence goes on along the minus strand of CM056051.1, from coordinate 364,175,674 downwards.
TTTTCTATTACAAGGGATGTTTACATTCCTTGTAATAGGAATAAAAGTGACAATTTTTTTTATTTTTTTATTTTAGTGTTAAAAATTGTAAAATAAATAAAAATAAATATGAAAACAAAAAAATTTTTTTTTTAAAGCGCCCCGTCACAACGAGCTCGCTTGCAGAAGCAAACGCATATGCGAGTAGGGCTCGCATATGAAAAAGGTGTTCAAACCACACAAGTGAGGTATCGCCGCGATCGTTAGAGTGAGAGCAATAATTCTAGCCCTGGACCTCCTCTGTAACTCAAAAAATGCAACCTGTAGAATTTTTTAAACGTCGCCTATTGAGATTTTTAAGGGTAAAAGTTTGACGCCATGCCACGAGCAGGCGCAATTTTTAAGCGTGACATGTTGGGTATCATTTTACTCGGCGTAACATTATCTTTTCCAATATGTAAAAAAAATTGGGCCAAATTTATTGTTGTCTTATTTTTTAATTTAAAAAAGTGAATTTTTTCCAAAAAGAGTGCGCTTGTAAGACCGCTGCGCAAATACGGTGTGACAAAAAGTATTGCAATGACTGCCATTTTATTCTCTAGGGTGTTAGAAAAAATATATAAAATGTTTGGGGGTTTTAAGTAATTTTATAGCAAAAAAAAAAAGTTTTAGTCTCGTAAACACCAAATCTGAAAAACAGGCTCGGGGCTGAAGTGGTTAAGATTTGCCAAAAAATTAATAAAGCTGATTGTTTTCTCTGCAGCACTGCACCAGATTTTACACTCTCCGGTTTTGGTAAATCAACCCCATTGCTTGCTTAGGGACAAGAAATGGTTGCTTAAAACCTTAGCTTTGGCAGTACTAAATAATACATAAAACAATTTACATTTCTTTCCAAGTAGATGAAATTGATATTGCTCATTTTCCAGGGAGGATATAACACAGATTGACATAAATGCTTACCCATGTTCCCATGGTTATCTAGTCCTACAGTCTTCCATTTGCACCAAAGCCGCTTTTCTTGTCAATCTATGATGGGTCTTGCAACTGCCCCTCTAGTCTTGCTTTGTATGTGATGATGTTGGAAGGCCTGCCCACATACCAGCATGAGAGAGGAGGACTGGGCCACCGGCTGTCACAGGAATGTGGTAAAAAGTACCCTTTGTCATATTCTTCTGGGGGCCAGTGGAGAAGGATTTATTATTATTATTAATCTACTGGGTGTTCCTCTAATGGGTGAAAATGCAAATTCTTGTTGGCCAATCCCTGATATGTATAAAGCATACATTGGTTGTAGTCAGTCTTTAGTTGTAATAATAAATACATTTACAATAATAATAGTTTCCATAATATAAATCAATATCTAGTTTAATGGCCATGGTGATCAGGTGATGATTTATTATGGTTTGCCATCATCTGCTAGAAGGCTTCTTATGGCAGAGCAATAGTTGGTGCAGATGGGTCTTAGCCGTTGCTTGAACATTTTGTGGCTGAACAATTACGTTAATAAATGAAAAGACATTCCACAAATGAACTGTAACATGTTTACACATCTGCTGTATCTGAATTCTAGCTGCGTTCAGATGGATAAGAGCAGAATCTTTTCTTGCACTGCATATTAATAAATACTTTAGGTCCTTGGAGAGTGGGCTTTTTCATGGCTAGCCAACTGCTAACACTAAATATTTTTCTGTGGATTAAAATGATGCTAAACAACGTTTTCTGAATCAAACCCAGCAGTGTATGTTCTTTTATTTTACACTAATTGGGTGGGGTGAATCTAATTACAATTGATCTATATTAGACCAAATTTTTATTTTATGCTTTTCAATGTGCATGTACGGAACAATTTAACATTGAGACTACTGTTGCCTTCACAACCGCACATTTACTATTGAGAATGCACAGCAATATAGGCTTTATCTATTGTAAAAAAAAATGTTGGAGATAGGTTTATGCATATTACATCATATACAAATTCACCTTATCCTCTTTGCCTTTGCTAAGTTTAAATTAACTCAGTTACCTTGACCATTCAAGGTAAAGTGAAATGGTCTCTTTAAAGGAAAACCCCTGACCTACTAATCCTTCACTCACCCAACCATTCAATGGTGCCTTCATGGACGCAACTGATTTCTTTGTTTAAGTATCATGTCAATGTCGCAATTTTTTACATCTGGATTAACCTTGACAAGTTACTGCTCATAAGACTAGTTATGATTTTTCTTGGTCAGGAGCAAATTTAATTATAAGAAATTAATTTGTTTTCATTTTATTCAACAAAAGGTTAAATCCTTGTCCTTACATTTTTTTTTCACTTGAAACTGGTTGTCGAATAGACCCCTTTAACTCTAAGAAATCAAACAAACCCTCTGAAAATAGCAATTTTCCTATGACATTCTACAGGTGTAAGGCCAGCTTTATACTCACTTTCACAGTACTCCCCCCACACAGTTTCTCTCTAATGAAGTCAATTAATAAAACCTGTTACCCCTAGGCCCAACACTGTCAAATAAAGGAGGGGAGGGTGACATCATCTACTAAATATGTTTCAGTGTGGGTTATTTTGCAGAAGTTATACAGTTATGGAGGATAAAGTGGAGAAGCACTGGGAAGGTAAGTACATGTATAAGTGGGTCATGAAGTGTGCTTTAAAATGATCAATTCACTTTGCAGCAAAGGGTAAATATAAATGTGTCTTTTCTAGCCTCCCCTGAAAACACTTTGATTTACAGTATTTTTCAACACAAGTATTAAAATTCTCTATAAGCCTGAAAATTACCTAAAAACCCAAATTATTATATATTTGCTCAAAACAGAGAAGATGGTAGTTACAAAATGTTATGTTCCAACAATATTTTTTCAACAGTTTTTCAAGTGTCTATTTTCAGTAAAAAAAAAAAATAATGTTTTTAGTGCACAATTGTTTTATAATTCCTACAAATGTTGCCATATGTAAGATATGGGACCATGTTAAGTAAATAGATAACATATTTGTCAAGCTCTAAAATTGCATGTGACTATAAAAAGGCAAAATATGACCATCCTAATTGATCCATGGGGATAACATAAAATTCTGAAGCCTTAAGGTCAGTGACATTAACCTCCCTGGCGGTATGATTCTTTCAGATTTTAGGTGCTAAAAGCGGTACCATTATTTGCAAGGGAATTTGGCGTTTTATACTGTAGGCTTGTAATTCTTAGGAATAACTCACTGAAATCTATCCAAACAAGAGTCTAATAGGCATCCCGGGTATGATTTTTTTTTTTTTTTTTTTTTTATTAAAAATTATAATATAATAAATAATTATAAAAAATTATAACAAATAATAATATAATTATAGTAAAAATTATTCAATAATGTAATCAAATCAAAATCACTGAAATTTGCTCAGTTGCAGAATTTTTGCTGTCATTATTTTTTTTTTTTTTATGACGAATTTCCCCAAAAATCGCTATCGCTAAATTCTGCAAGTGATTCTGATTTATTATCGCTGTTTTTTAGCTGCTCTAAAACAATTTTTGCCATAAAGGGACACTTTTGGTTGCTATGGGCAATCTACAGTTTGCAGGGAGAAAGAACAGTTTTTATTATATAAAATGACATGTAGTGTACAGGGCAGACCACTAGGGACATGGGGGGTGTGTATTTTTTACATACAGTACTGTAATCTATAAGATTACAGTGTACTGTATGTATAGTGTTTGTTTACATTTTTGAATTTGGCGCCGTTCCCCCCCCTACGTCGCGACGCTCGCAGGGAAGGGAATCGGCGGTACACACAGCATCAGGCGGACATCCGGCCGCCGTGTACTGCGGAGATTCATCGCTGGATCGCAGAGAAAAGGTAAGAAAACTTTTTTTCTGCATCCAGCGAGGCAAGTCCGTGTGTGGCGCGGGGTTACCGATCTTAGCTTAAAAATCTCACCCCGTGCCACACACGGGAAGACCGCCAGGGAGGTTAAAGCTATACTGAATAATTCAGTAATATTGCAGTTGAAAGGTGTATATGTTAACTGTATTAGATGCCATAGGATTTCAAGTCGATTTAGTTACTAATATTTCATTTTGGAATTTTGGTTTCGTCTGAAAAATAAATGTATTTAGTTAATAAAAGTGATTTTATTTACTTAATTTCGTTAAAAAATGCATTAGTCTGAAAATGCAAATTAATTAAAGCGGGGGTTCACCCTAAAAAAAAATTCTAACATTACATGGAGCCGACTGAGAACGACAGTATGCTGTTTTTTTTTTGGGTACATACCATTTTAGGGCTATTTTCACCCCCGGCTTCCGGGTAGGTAATCCCGCGGGACTGGGCGTTCCTATTCACAGGCTGTGATTGACATTCTTCCGACCGGCGTATACTGCACGTCACGAGTTGCCGAAAGAAGCCGAACATCGGTGCGCAGGCACCGTATAGAGCCACACCGACGTTTGGCTTCTTTCGGCAACTATGCGCAGTATGCGCCAGTTGGAAGCACGTCAATCACAGCCTGTGATTAGGAACGCCCACTCCCGCGGGGAAGCAGGGGGTGAAAATAGCCCTAAAATGGTATATACGCAAAAAAAAAAAAAGCATACTGTCGGTCTCATGTAATGTTAGAACTTTTTTTTAGGGTGAACCCCCTCTTTAAGGTTACATCTGTCAGTTGAAGGCTTATGCTGTCTGTCAGATTCAAAGCTATAGTAGAGTTCTAATGTTGTTTGACTAGTAATGATTAATTATAATTATTATTACTAGTCAAACAACATTAGAATTCTTCTATAGCCTATGGGTGGAGCATTTGACCGTAAATGTCCGCTCGTAGCAATCGTATGTTTTTAGCTGCTTCTTGAATCTTCATGTCAAGCTATTTTACTGCTCCTCCTCTTTGGTTGCAATCAGGCAATAACATTTATCATCATCATCATCATTTTACTTCCCATTTACTACCCATTCCAGCAGTGACCACTAACAGCTCTTTTACTATTGTCTCTTCAATGTTAAATCTTTTCTCTCTATGTCGATTAATCTTGGACTATGATGCCGCGTACACACGATCACTTTTTGTGATGTAAAAAAATGTTGTTTTATCTCACGAAACAAAACAACTTTTTTCAAACTTCATTTTAAAAAACGACGTTGCCTACACACCATAGTTTTCTGAAAATTCTCTTGCAAAGCGTGGTTACGTACCCCACGTTCGACGGCACTCTGTTCCATTGAAGCTCCCGTCTCATAACTTGCTTCTGAGCATGCGCGGGTTTAAAAACATTGTTTAAAACGTTGTTTTGCCCACACACGATCATTTTTTATGACACAAAAAAAAGACATTCTGAAAAACGACATAAAAAATTGAAGCAGGTTCGAATTTTTTTTTGGTCGTTTTTCAGAAGACATAAAACGACGTTTTGCCCACACACGATCATTTTAAATGATGTTTTTTCATCACAAAAAACGACCGTGTGTACGCGGCATGAGAGTAAGGCCCCGTACACACGACCAAGCTTCTCGGGAGAATCCAGCGAGAAGCTCGCTGGGAGACATATTCTGGCGAGAAGCTCGATCGTGTGTACACTTATGACGAGCATCCCGTCGGGAAGCTCGTCGAGCCAAAAAAGAGAGCACGTTCTCTTTTTCCTCGTTGTTCAATGAGGACTTTGGCTCGACGAGCTTTTCCGACCGCTCATCGGGAACCTCGTCGGGCAGAACGATGGGTTTAGCCCGACGAGGTTCTCGGACGTGTGTACGCGGCCTTAGGTTAGGCACATTCGACCACAGGTTCAATAGATACAGAACACTATTTTCACCATCATCTATATCGAACTGTTGTCGCAACGATGCAAAAATATAATGGATACGAAAATAAAGCATTTTTTCATTTCGGATCTTTTGGATTTCGGATTCTGCACTTTTTTATCGTTTTGTTAAAACGAACATGAAAATACCCCAAATTCGGAAGAAAATGCATTCAGACAATAAGGAATTCACATGTCTAGTTATTAATGTTTGTTCTGTGTAACAGGATTTCAACTACAGCATTATCTGTTCTCATGTGACACTTTCTTTGCACACATCTATACATGAAAAAAAAAACAGTTTTCTTTACCAGACATTGGGACATTTTTCCTGCCTCTCTGTGACTATACTCACTCGTCCAGTATATCTATGGTGAAGGCTTTTGGTTGTAATCCAGGCTGGACTATGTATAAGTATACTTTGTTCATCTTCAGGTGGGATGGGGGGATTTGGTAGTTTACAGAAAAAAAAAACCCTATTGTACCTGATGTTCAGATTCCACCAAATGGGTAAATGTTTGGGCATTCGTCTGAAACAGCCAAAGTACACTCCAAATTTGTGTTCAGACCAAATTGTAATCTCATCCTTGGTGGCTGTATTAGTTTTCTTTTTTCAGGCTAAGAACATTTCCAGGAAGCATATAAAATACATGTTGATCTACCCAGGAATTCAGTGCCCTTGTCACTTCCTGTGAGCTGCACTGAAAGGAAAAACAATGTTATATTACTTTCGCTATTATATATGACAGGTTCCTGCTGTCAATGGTTGTTAAGGTGTCAGTGGGTGCAGGCACCAGCAAGTCCTTAACAACTAGACATCTTCCGGCCCTATTCACTTACATGTAAAGGAATTTCTGGGAGGACTCCATGTACCCCCTCAAAATGCCCCTCCCCCCCAGTTACATACCAGACCCTTGCGGTATGGAATTTAGGGGGGCCTATGTTTTTTTTTGTGTGGGTCCCCCTTAAAATTGATATGAGACCTGAAGAGTATGAATCATGGAGGAATTATGGAGGAACCCCCTCACCATTTGTTTTTCTGTTTTCCTCCTATAACATCTGTAGAATAACCTCATCTAGGATAGGGGTCTGGTATAGATGAAAGGAATCTGCAGCTACTTTGTTTACAAACAGATTAAAGCACTTGGGAGCTGTGATTTTGCCAGCAATTTAACCTCTTGCTGATGGCTTACAGTAAATATACTGCAGCAAATATCGGCTGCAGAGATCGGGAAATGTCTCCCTGGCTGTGATTAACGCAGCGCCGTACACACTTCCTGGCGGGCTCTGCACGTGTACCATGCGAACACGCCGGAGCTCATCCTTACTCAAGAGAACAATTCGGATTGAGCGAATCCTCCCAGTAAATGCAATGAAAGGGGTCATCGGTAAACAGCTGACATGTACCAGTCAATTCCGGTAACCAGATCCCCGATAGTTCGTTCAAGCCCTTTTGGATAACCTGCCTCCAGGTTCTCCTCAACCTGATCCCCCACCGAACGGCATACAGCCTGGGATCTTCTCAATAAGGTTGGGGACCCAGTAAGTCACTGGGGCTCCTTTCATCATCTGGATGGGACTCCATGGAGCAGGCAGCTCCGGCCAGGTGGGCCATGCGAGCGGGGTCTGTGGATGCGCGCACCCTGAAGGTGGATGCCGCACCTGGAACCTGGAACCCGCGCAGAGAAGAAGAACCGACCCAGAACACGCGGCTGCCACAGATATACCCCTCCCCAGCATGCCCAGGGAGGGAAAAACTCCTCTAAATGGCTGCTGGGGAAAAGCGGCTCTGTCAGAACCCCTCTAGTGCCAACTGTCGCCCAGGGGTGGGATCACACCCCTGGATCGCAGACTGGCCTACAGGACAGTTCTGAAATAGCAGCAGCCTGCAAAGCGGTGAATATGTGTTCTCAGAATGAGATGAGAGGAGAAGTTTTTCCTCTGAGAACACCTGAGATCTGAGTAGAAGGGGGAGGGGCTGCCTGTTATCTCCTGAGAAACTTGTGTGATTACAGAGCAGCTGAGTTTTAAAAATGAAACCAAAGTTAAAAAGGCCATGTTATTACATGAAAATAATAAGCGATTTTTTTAACACACATTTTGGCTCATTCTTTAAATGTGTGTTGTGGCCCTTTTTAATTGCTAATTTTGGCATTATTTATGTATATTTTATTTTTTTTAACACACATCTGGCCATAGGTTTTTTTGCATTTTGGCGCTTTTTTTAAACACACATTTTGGCCCTTTAGTACACATTTTGGCACAGGTTATTATAAGATGCATTTTGGTGTGGTTTGTAATGCACACTTTGGCACTTCTTTTAGCATAGTTTGACACCTTTTTTAACGTGTATTTTCATTTGTTTTTAATGCGTATTTTGGCAAACCGCACATTTGCTAGTCACTTTTGGGATGCCATTAACAATGACACCGCAAGCACATCATGCATTTTGCATGTGTTTCTGGAACGCACTCCAAAACGCAGGTAAGAAATTAGTCAAAATACATGTTAAAAAAGCACCAAAATATACATTAAAAAATTTCTAAAATGCATTTTTTAAAAACAAGCCAAAATGTTTGTTGAAAAAAAGCAGAAAAAAGTATATCAAAAACAGTACCAAAATGCACATAACAAAGGCCCAAAAAGCCAAATTAAATTTTTTTGGGGCATGGAGCATTGTGCATTTTTTCAATGCATTTTGGCAAGTTGCTAGAGTATATGTCAAATGACAAAATGTGTGGCAAAATGCATGTTTTCTAACTGAATTTGGGGTGCCATTAACAATGAATGGTGCCCAAAAACGCATTGCGTATTTTGACAGAATTTTAGAGCAATTTGGAATCGTGTAAAGAATTGCACAATTCTGCATTGCTCAGATGTGAATGGGTCCTAAAAGAAAATACATTATAACTATACTGTGTATGTGTGTAATGCATACACACACACATATATAATGTAAGGGCCACGAAAGAATAAAATAGAGAAGTGGCCCCATGGGATTGTCGCCCCTAACACCCATTTGTTTAATGAATACATTTTACTCTTAATAGAGGGCTATGATAATTGATAAGCGCATGTCTCTCTATGGCTGCTTTGCTGGTTCTTTCTGTTTTGTGTTTCAGGTGACAAGCTGCCTGCTGCTGTTAGAAAGATTCATCTCAGCTGCAGAGCACTGGATTGGTGACAAATCCTTTGGCGGGAAACATCTAGCCAATGAGTGTAACCTTTTACTTATATCCTCTCCTGTCACTGGGAGGAGTCAGCATTTACCTCAGGTCTCTCAGCTGGACTCACCTCAGGATTCTCCTCAGCTTTATTTCTGGATCTTTTAACCTGCTCTCCCACCCTCCCTCCCCTATAATTCCCCTTGTCGCGGTCCCCCTTTATGTGGGTAGCGTCGCCCACTTTGTGGGTGGACAGTGGTTGTACGCTGTTACTTGTTTTATATAAAATATTACTGCTTGAGTTGTAGTGACTAAGCAAGTTGATTTGTTACCAACAGTTTTGTTTGATATTGAAGATCTATCTTTTTGGGTAATGTCGCCCACTTTGTCGGTGGACAGTGGTTGGTAAACTGGTATTTGGTTGGTATAAGATATTGCCGCTTGAGTCTTAGTGACTAAGCATGTTGGTCTGTTAATGGTTAACAGCGATTCTGTTTGGTATTAACCACTTAAGACCCGGACCAATACGCTGGTAAATGACCCAAGGTGTTTTTGCGATTCGGCACTGCGTCGCTTTAACAGACAATTGCGCGGTCGTGCGACGTGGCTCCCAAACAAAATTTGCGTCCTTTTCTTCCCACAAATAGAGCTTTCTTTTGGTGGTATTTGATCACCTCTGCGATTTTTATTTTTTGCGCTATATACAAAAATAGAGCGACATTTTTGAAAAAAAAACACTATTTTTTACTTTTTGTTAAAAAAAAATCAAATAAACTAAATTTTAGTCAAACATTTAGGCCAAAATTTATTTAGCCACATGTCTTTAGTAAAAAAAAAAAAATCGCAATAAAAAAAAATAGCTACCTAGCGGGAACAGCGACACTAATACAGCGATCAGAAAAATGATCGCTTAGTGACGCTGGCAATAGGGAGTGAAAGGGTTAACTAGGGCGGTGATCAGGGGGTTAAAACTTTATTAGGGGGGGTGGGGGGGCTATCCTGAACCTAACACTAACTGTTTTTTACAGTGCCTGTCACACTGACACTAAATGCAGTGATTAAATCACTGCATTCAGTAACACTGTGACAGGGGGGTGGGGGGGGGGCGATCACAAGGGGTTAATATGCCTATGTGAGTGTGTGTCAGTGTTGTGTTGGTGCACACTTACTTGGCATGTCTTCTCTCATCAGCAGCGCTGGGAAACAGCGCTGCGATGAGAGAATACATCATTTCCTCCTTCCTGTGTAAACACAGGAGGAGGAAGTGACAGGCTGGGAGCGCGCTCCCATTGGCTGGGAGCGATCGCGGGGGGGGCGGAAAACACGGACATCCGCCCGCAGATCCCGGATCGCTCCCAGAGGTAGGGAGACCCCCGCACGCCGCGGAGGGGGTCCCGATGGGACCCCCGAACCGCACTCAGGCGGGGACGTAAATTTACGCCCTTGTGCCTGTACGAGCCATGTTGTGGCCGTATATGTGCGTGCGGGGGTCTTTAAGTGGTTAAAGGTTAAAGTTAATTTCATAACTAAAATTGTTTTAAACCCAATAAAGGGGCCGCGGCCTAAACTTCTCCACAATCCTTTTTGTGTTTATTTTATATTTAAGGTATGTTCTTATGGTATGATGGGTGTTGATGGGGTGTACAATCCCATATCACATCGATACATACATAAACATATATAGTTATTATTTGTATCAATCCTTAAGCTTGCTTTTGCTGATATTAAAAGGAAAGAAACTTCCTTCTTCACATCACAGCAGCTTCTCACCCATATTCTCAACCTCTGAGCTGGAGAATCTGTGACTGAGATATTTTACAGAGATAGCCAGTGAGATCCTCAGATCTCACCTTCATAAACTGGTCATCTGTGTAAAAGTGAATGACAGAAGGGTGTGTCTTGTGATGAGAAGTGAAAAACATGTTCTCCACTCCTCATCTCAGCTTCATAAACTGGCACACCTGAGAGATCAGCCGTGATCATCAGGATCTCAGCTCTCAGTTTGATAAACGTACACCTATAGGAGTCTAAAGGGACTTTGCTTGAGAACTTACTAAAGTTTTTAGTAAAGTCAAAGTGAATATAACATAATTGAAATTGTTGATTTTTCTTTGGTTTTACCTCAAATGTTTTAAAGTTGATGACAGGACCTCTTTAAATGCCAGTCTGCTAAATCTGAAAAACTTCAAAAGGTCAAAAGGAGACCTAAAGTAAAAGGAGAACATTGGTTATATTAACCACTTCAGGCCCGCGCTACCGTCGGATGACGGCAACAGCGCGGGCCTGAATATCCAACATGCCGTCATTTGACGGCATGTCATTCTGGCGTTCCCAGCGCGCGCTGTAGAGCGCGCTGCGGGGAAGCCCTGTGTTGTCCGTGTCCCTTGGACACGGCCAATCACAGATAGTGGCGAACGGCCAATCAGAGTGGCCGATTGCGATGCGATCTGTGGGCCAATGAGAGATGATCTCTCATAGATCATCTCTCATTGCCGTGTTACACAGAGACAGCGTCCTGTCTCTGGAGAGGAGGAGCCCGATCTGTGTTCCTTCTTACATAGGGACAAAGATCGGTCACCCTCCCCAGTCACCCCCCCCCTCCCCCCACAGTTAGAACACACCTAGCATACACATTTAACCCCTTCCTCACCCCCTAGTGTTAACCCCTTCAATTCCAGTCACATTTATACTGTAATTAGTGCACATTTATAGCACTGATCGCAGTATAAATGTGAATGGCGCCAAAAATGTGTCAAAAGTGTCCGATGTGTCCGTCATAACGTCACAGTACCAATAAAAATCGCAGATCCCCGCCATTTCTAGTAAAAAAAAAATAATAAAAAATAATAATTCTCTCCCCTATTTTGTAAGCGCTATAACTTTTGCGCAAACCAGTCGCTTATTGCGATTTTTTTTTTTTTTACCAAAAATATGTAGAAGAATACGTATCGCCCTAAACTGTGAAAAAAAAATGTGTTTTTTTTTTAATTGGGATATTTATTATAGCAACAAGTAAAAAATATTGTATTTTTCTTCAAAATTGTCGCACTTTTTTGTTTATAGCGCAAAAAATAAAAATCGCACAGGCGATCAAATACCACCAAAAGAAAGCTCTACTTGTGGGGAAAAAAGGACGTAAATTTTGTTTGGGAGCCACGTCGCACGACCGCGCAATTGTCAGTTAAAGCGACGCAGTGCCGCAAGCTGAAATTTTACCTGGGCAGGAGGGGGGTGTAAGTGCCCAGTATGCAAGTGGTTAAAGATAAACTATCATAAAGCATAATACCTGTCTAGAAAGGCTCACAATGAAACTGACACCATGCTGGGACTCCTGGTCTTCATATTATGTTTGGGGAAGTAACATCACTCTTATTGCAGATGAATAAGTGGAACTAGCATGTGGCCTAGGAATCAGAATCTGAGAGCTGAAAAGGTGCTTTTGCAGTATTGTCATCGGTACAACCATAACATATTTTCTTGAAGCTTCATAGAATGCCAAGATTACTGTATGCAGCGTCTTTTATTGTTGTACAATACACAGTAGGATTGAGATTACCTGTTGCTAAAATTATGTAGACACTAGTGTTGAGCAGAATATGCCATATTCGATTTCGCGATATATCTCGAATATATAGTCGAATATTCGAGATATATTCGCTAAATACGAATATTCGTGATATTTTTTAGAAAATGAAATGATTGCGAATTTTCGCTATCGCGAATGCGAATGCGAAATTTCGAGAAATGCGGAATGGAGCACTCTGATTGGCTCAGAATATTCGTGATATTTTATAATACCAAATAATTGCGAAATTTCAAAAAAATGCGGAATGGAGCACTCTGATTGGCTCAGAATATTCGTGATATATTACAATACAAAATAATTGTGAATATTCGGCAAATGCGGAAGGAGCACTCTGATTGGCTCAGAATATTCGTGATATATTACAATACAAAATAATTGCGAATATTCGGCAAATGCGGAAGGAGCACTCTGATTGGCTCAGAATATTTGTGATATTTTATAATACAAAATAATTGCGAAATTTCGAGAAATGCAGAATGGAGCACTCTGATTGGCTCAGAATATTCTTGATATTTTATCGTAATTTCGCAAAAATGCGAATGAGAAATTGATTGCGGAATTTCGACAGTAACACTCTGAAATCGAATATATGTGTTATTTTAGCTAAAAGCAATATTGCGAATTTCTCGAAAATAATCGTGCGATATCGCTATTGCCGAATAATTGCATTGCGATTTTTCGGCAATATAAAATGAACGCTGCAGCTACTCGGCCCAAGGTCTCTAATCATACCAGCAATGCTTTTAGACGTCGATGGGGATCTCTAGGATGTGATCTGTTCTAAAAAAAAAAAGAAAAAATACGAATATTTGAAATAGCGAATATTCACCGCGAAATTCGGAATATATCGCGAATACTCGAATATGCCATATTCGAGCCGAATATTCGCAATACGAATATTCGTGAGCAACACTAGTAGACACCTTTAATTTCTACAATCCATTTGTACATATATTTTCGATTTCTAAAGGTTCTTTTTCTGGTATTTTCTAGCTTGTTATAAAATAAGATCCACTTGAAACAAAAAAGAACAATGGACTGGTGTTACAAGTACAACCTAATAATACATATAACATATACCGTATATTTATCAGTGTATAACACACACAGGCATGTAACACGCACCCTAACTTCAAGAGGGAAGTTTCAGGAAAAAAAAGAAAATCCACAGCCCCCTGCGTATAACACGCAGGCACAGTTTACCCTCTATTTTCAGGGTAAAAAGGTGAGTGTTATATGCCAATAAATACAGTATATATATATTTACTAGTCACTATTCCGTCTTGTGATTCTGTAGAAGCTATGTTGCTGCTATGGATTCTTTCTTCCTGTCACTTATCTCATACTCTCATATCGAATACTCTGTTATTTAAAGTAACTGTAAATACAATCACTAAAATCTCCTAAAGGCTTTAACACGTTAATGCAACTTCTCCTAGTTCTAAGTATAGGGGCGGCTTGACCATGAAACATGGGGGTAAAGCCGGGTACACATTACAGTTTTACACTACAGCAACTTGCTGGGTTGCACGAAAAAAAAAAACCTGACAGCTCCGGTCTTGAGCCGCTGTACTAACCATGTGAAGTTAGTCCATCACTTTCCCCAACTGGGAGCTGTTGTGTTCTGACAGGGGGATGCCACCAGAACTCATTGGCTGAGAGCGCGGATCAGAGTTGATTGTCTGCTGGTTTTCCAGCATGCATGTCCGACAGAAGCTAGCCGAATAGCCGGCTTCTGACGGACAGACCAACATACACATGACGGGGCTTACGTGTGTGTGTGTGGAGGGGGGGCAGCAATCAGGGAGTTTAGGAGAGGTATCTTCTAACTGTGGGGGGAGGGGGAGGGCTCAGGGAAGTATGGGTTGCAGGGGCTGTTAGGCAGCAACTATTTCCTCTGGAAAAGCATCAAAAGTGGTCCCACCCACCCTTCTGCTAAGTTCAAGGCTATATTTGAGCTTCTATTTTTTATAGTTGCTAAAGGTGCAGGCTTTTTGGGAATCAGCACACAAGCTTTTTAGCTAGTTGGCACAGGGACAGCATGTTTGGTTCTCTGGTGGAACAGGTTTCCTAATTTGGATTCTGTATACAGATGGGCTCCTGACAATGACAAATACTTTCAGTTCAATTAAGAAATTGAAATAATGGGGTAGCTATTGGTGGATTATGGTTTGGTAGGTCATGAGGGACTCTGCAACCATTTTGTTTGAGGACCATACCCATCATACCAGGTTTAGTAAGGTCGCTATTGGATTACTCCAACATTTTGAGTAAGATTGCGGCATTGTCAAGAGCCTGGGGGTGAAATTAATACTATAGTAACTTGTTTTCTCCTCTTTTTCACGTTTATGTTTTTTATTTAAATGGGATTGATTAAGGCTGGGTTCATACTGATGTACTGTGATCTGGCTGCAGCGAGGGTGTATGGTGTTTTTTGTGGATTTTACCAACATTTTTAGCCGAGGTCCCATAGACTTCTATTAGGTTGCGCATTTGTGCCATCTTCTCATACATAACTTTTTATGCGCTTTCAGAAAATGCAGCAAAAAATGTGCAACCTAATTGAAATCTATGGGACCGTGGCTAAAAACTTGGGGTAAAATGCATAAAAACAACCACACACCCAGCCTGGCCTAAGTCCCCTTTCACACTGAGGCATATTTCAGGCATTTTAGCGCTAAAAATAAATAACGCCTGAAATACTCCTGCCCCAGCATTCTCAATGTGAAACCCCCCGAGGGCTTTCACACTGAGGCGATGCGCTGGCGGGAGGAAAAAAAAATCTCCTGCAAGCAGCATCTTTGGAGCTGTGAGAGGAGCGGTATGTATACCGCTCCTTCACCACTCCTTCCCATTGAAAACAATGGGACACCACGGTAATACCGCCCGCAATGCGCCTCTGCAGAGGCGCATTGCGGGCGTTATTAACCCTTATTCGTATTATAAGTACTTTAGTAGGCTAATGTTATCCAATAAGGATTTATGTTTACTTTAAGTTCAAGTGCTGAACATAAATGGCATACAGCTTAAAAAAAAAAACTAACATTTCCAATGATTTTACTTTATTTATATCTATGATATATATGTGAGTATGATCAGCTTAATACAAATATCCTATTAAATGTGTGTTCGTTTTTTTTTTTTTAAACCCTTTATATCTGTTCATAGATGGGCATGTTGGCAGCCATACTTGTTCTTTATACTGTATCACATTTTGTTCTTAGATACACTTTAAAACGACACTGGAATTGGGTTGATATGTGAAACCTTGCATTAGGTTCACATTTGCTTTACAATATTTAAAAAGTACAGTTACAGGATTCCATTAAAATGATACTGACATTGTAGCTTATTACAACATTAGACATTTTTTATTACATTAGAAATCAACCTGAGAACCAAAAAGGCTAGGCAACCAGCAATTACTTTAGAACAGGGGTCCTCAAACTTTTTAAAACGGGGGGCCAGTTCACTGTCCCTCAGACCGTTAGAGGGCCGGACTTTAAAAAAAACTATGAACAATTTCCTATCATCATCATCATCATCATCATCATTGCAAGCCATCTCCCCCCCTCATCACAAAATCATCATCATCCTCATCGCAAGCCACCCCCCCCCCTATCACAAAATCATCATCATCATCATCATCATCATCGCAAGCCATCTACCCCCCTCATCACAAAATCATCATCATCATCATTGCAAGCCATCTCCCCCACATCACAAAATCATCATCATTGCAAGCCATCTCCCCCCCACATCACAAAATCATCATCATTGCAAGCCATCTCCCCCCCCCCCCCCATCACAAAATCATCATCATCGCAAGCCATCTCCCCCCGCCCCCATCATCACAAAATCATCATCGCAAGCCATCCCCCCCCCCCATCATCACAAAATCATCATCATCGCAAGCCATCGCCATCATCATCATCGCAAGCCATCTCCCCCCATCATCACAAAATCATCATCATTGCAAGCCACCATGCCCCCCCCCCCCATCATCACAAAATCATCATCATCTCATCGCAAGCCATCTCCCCCCCCCCCCATCATCACAAAATCATCATAATTGCAAGCCATCTCCCCCCATCATCACAAAATCATCTGTCCCCCCCCCATTATCACAAAACCATCATCATCATTGCAAGCCACCCCCCCCCCCCCCATCATCACAAAATCATCATCATCATCATTGGAAGCCATCTGTCCCCCCCATTATCACAAAATCATCATCATCATTGGAAGCCACCCCCCCCCCATTATCACAAAACCATCATCATCATTGCAAGCTACCACCCCCCCCCCCCCATTATCACAAAATCATCATCATCATTGGAAGCCATCTGTCCCCCCCATTATCACAAAATCATCATCATCATTGGAAGCCACCCCCCCCATTATCACAAAACCATCATCATCATTGCAAGCTACCACCCCCCCCCCCATTATCACAAAATCATCATCATCATTGGAAGCCATCTGTCCCCCCCATTATCACAAAATCATCATCATCATTGGAAGCCACCCCCCCCCCATTATCACAAAACCATCATCATCATTGCAAGCTACCACCCCCCCCCCCCATTTTCACAAAATCATCATCATCATTGCTCTCACAGCCTTCTCCTTACTGTGCTCTGACACGCTGTGCTGTGTCACGGTCTGGCTCTGACTCCCACGTTGTGCTGTGCTCTCACTGTAGTAACAGTTCTGGCGCGCTGTGAGAAATGTCCCGCCCTCCTCCTCTTAGACCAGCTTGTGTGACAGACAGCACACTGGCTCTATCACACAAGCTAGTCTAGGAGGAGGAGGGCGGGACATTTATCACAGCGTGCCAGAACTGATCTCTGTGACACAGCGGGATTGCTGTGTAACCGGCATTGCCTCTCAGCGTCGGGCGGGCCGGTTTAAAGTCCTCCGCGGGCCGCATGTGGCCCGCGGGCCGTAGTTTGAGGACCCCTGCTTTAGAAAGAAGAAAGGTAAGATTGTGGGAATGTAGTTACACATTAAAGCAAATGCATGGCCATGTATTTCAAGACAGTCAGACACATTGATTATTACCAAGCTCCAGATGTTTAAATGTGTGTTTAGAGTTTTACAAATAATTTTACCCCCCAGAAAAGTAGGACACTTGAATAAAGAAAGAGCTGCCACCTATGGTCACTGGCTCTAACCAACCACTTTTACCCTTCCTGTTCCTCAGTAATGATTCAACACACCGATAGACATATTAGGTGGGATGGGTTGGGCCAGAGGCATAAGAATTGGTTCAATCTTTCTTTACAACACTGACCATAAACTATACAATCTGATTAGATTCTCCTTGCCATTAACTATGCAGTGCAAGTGTCGGTCTGATTTGATACACATTGAATTGATTCTTTAGGTGTGTCTTCATATTACATAGTTTTGGTAAATCTAAAGTGGATTGTACATATTTTGTACAATCAGATTTTATGTGTTATGACCAGCTTTAGAGCGCACAAGAAAAACACAAAAGCGGCGCCTTCTAAGCGTAGCAGTAGTAAAATGTATTAGTGTGTCTAACAATATAAAAGAACCTACTCACAAAGCAGGTGGAGAGTCAGGCATGTGGAAAATAAGGGTTTTCATCCGCGGGTTGTAGACGTCCATCACGCTGGGTGTCAGGCCGCCTGAGGCAGGGACACGAATGTCCCGAACGCGCGCATCCGCCCGCGCATAGGAAGTGACGTCACTCGCGCTGTTACACCGGGAAACAGGCTCTCCGTCCTTTGGTTCCGAGGGACCTTGTCTCACTCTCAGTGACCAGCAACCTGACACCCAGCGTGATGGACGTCTACAACCAGCGGATGAAAACCCTTATTTTGCAGCATCAGAGCCAATCAGAATAACTCGAATATTCGGCAAAAGGAATATTCGGCAAAAGGAATATTGCGCGATTTTCTTCTCCGCCCTTCTTTTGCATCAGAGCCAATCAGAATAACTCGAATATTCGGCAAAAGGAATATCGCGCAATATTCCTTTTGCCGAATATTCGAGTTATTCTGATTGGCTCTGATGCAAAAGAAGGGCGGAGAAGAAAATCGCGCAATATTCCTTTTGCCGAATATTCGAGTTATTCTGATTGGCTCTGATGCAGCCACTATTAAGCGAAAAAAGTCGTACGATCCGTCGTCCGACATTCGGATCGTGTGTACGGGCCATAAGTGTAGCAATATGGTTACATTTATTGAAGGTACAACATTTAGCAATTCACATGGTTGATGATTAAAACAGGCACATCTGAGAATGCAGAGATCCGGGGTAAAGCTGTCCGTATAGTAGACCATCCTCCACACCGCTGTCAGTCTGAAATTGTGACCGGGAAGTAGAGCAATCTGAAATCAAGGCTTGAAGTGCTCATAGAGCGCATCGTGGATAGGATGAGGTCGTGGAGGATTGTGTATGTGGACAGCTTTATCCTGGATGCCTGCATACATAGATGTGGCTGTTTTAATAATAAACCATGTGAGTTGCTAAATAATGTTGCACCTTCATTAAATGTAACCATATTGCTACACTTAGACCCCTTTCCCACTGGGCATTTTTAGGCGCTTTAGTGTTAAAAAAAACGACTGTAAAGTGCCTGAAAGAAGCTGCATCTTCAATCCCAATGTGAAGGGGGGCATATATATTCATACCCCAGAAATACTGCAGCCCCCCGTCTTTTGCAAAATGCGTCAGCAACACTGAACATAAGGGAAAGCCAAGTGAGATGCTACAAATTAGCTTGAGAAGATTATCACCCTGCAGAATTAAATCTACTAGTCATCTCTCCTTATAGCAGGGTGGCTACATACAGTACATACCAGGTTCACATCAAATCAGAATATTTTATATAAAAGTAAAATACAGTAAAACCTTGAATTGCGAGCATAATTTTTTTCCGGAAACATGCTTGTAATCCAAAGCACTTGTATATCAAAGCGAAAATCGAATATAAGAAATGATGGAAACTTATATGATTCATTTCACAACAATTTATTCATAGGTCTTTCAGTTTATAGTCCATATAAAAAGATTATAGCAATGTGAGGTTGTGTAACCATAAAATGTCCATCCACAAATGGCAACCACCACAAGGGGATTAGAAGCAAAATCTAGCAGGAGCTACAGAGTATAAAAGAGACGCTTTAGCGTTAAAAAAAGCATCTGTAAAGCATCTGAAAGAAGCTGCATCTGCAATCCCAATGTGAAAGCCTGAGTGCTTTCACACTAAAGCGCCTGAAAAACGCCCCAGTGTGAAAGGGGTCTTAGCGTTAAAAAAAAGCACCTGCAAATCGTCTGAAAGAAGCTGCATCTGCAAGCTAAAGCTGCTTTCACACTGAGGCGCTGCACTGGCAGGGCATCAAAAAAAGTCCTGCAAGCAGCTTCTTTGCAGGACACCGCTCCTAAAGCCTCCTTCCCATTGAAGGAGCTTTTTTTAACGCCAAGGGGCCAGATCCACATACAAATAGATCAGCGCAGTGTATCAGAGATACACTACGCCGCCGTATCTTACCTGACTTAACTTTGAATCCTGGAAGAATTTGCGCCGTAAGTTACGGCTGTGTAGTGTATTTCTGGCGGCAGAATTCAAATCGGCGAGTAGGGGGCGTGATTCATTTAAATGAAGCGCGTCCCCGTGGCGATCGAACTGCGCATGCTCCATTCAGAAATTTCCCGCCGTGCATTGCGCTAAATTACGTTGCAACGACGTTATTTTTTGGACTAGCGTAAATTACGTACATTTCTATTCACGGACGACTTACGCAAAAATAAAAATAAAATTTTGACGCGGGAACAACGGCCATACTTAACATGGCAAGTCTAACTATAGGCCAGATAAGAGCAGCTTTAACTATACGCCAGAAAAAGCCGACTAGAGACGCCGTAAGAGATTGCGACGGCCGCGCGTACGTTCGTGGATCGTCGGAAAAAGCTAATTTGCATTCCTGAAGTGGAAAACGACGTTAACGCCACCCAGCAGACGCCAAAGTATTGCATCTTAGATCCGAAGGCGTACGCCTGTCGGATCTAACCCAGAAGCCGCCGTATCTTGGTTTGACTAAAGATACGGTGCGGGAACTTAGATACACCGGCGTACTCTCTCTGTGGATCTGGCCCAAAGTGTCTGAAAACGCACAAGTGTGAAAGGAGTCTTACCAGTGTTTTTCGGGTGCTGTGAAAGGGCTCTGAAAGCACTCGGGCTTTCACATTGGGATTGCAGATGAGGCTTCTTTCAGGTGTTTTACATGCTTTTTTTTAACACCAATGCGCCTGAAAAACGCTCAAAAACCCCCCAAAAAAGTGTGAAAGGGGACTTAGAGGCACCCTTCTTCTCTTGTATATGCAGTTGGGGCATGATACTACTTATTTATCAAGACATTGCTTGTATATCAAGTCAAAATATATTTAAACATTTTGCTTGCCTTGCAAAAAACTCTCAAACCAAGTTACTCTCAATCCAAGGTTTTACTTTATAGTACAACCTCTGCATTTGACTACATTACACTTGACTCTTGCAGTATCTTTTGCAGCTGAAATATGACCTCTAGTACATTTTGCAATATGTTGAATAACTTTAATCTATTTTATAACTGTGTTTGAAATTGATGATTGATGTGTAGTAATGTGCAGAGAGTATTTAATACATTGCATTTAATATGTTCTGTTTCATCTAGCATCTCCAACTCTATACATAAACTGTAAAGCCTCGTACACACGATCAGTCCATTCGATGAGAACGGTCTGATGGACTGTTTTCATCGGTTAACCGATGAAGCTGACTGATGATCCATCGCGCCTACACACCATTGGTTAAAAAAACTATCCGGTCAGAACGCGGTGACGTAAAACACAGCGACGTGCTGAACAAAATGAAGTTCAATGCTTCCAAGCAAGCTTAATTAACCGATCGGTTTTGACCTATCGGTTAGGAATCCATTGGTTAAATTTAAAACAAGTTGGCTTTTTTTAACCGATTGTTAAATAACCTATGGGGCCCACACACGATCGGTTTTGACTGATGAAAACGATCCATCAGATTTTTAACCTATCGTGTGAACGAGGCCTAAGTACTTAGCATTTCCAATAACTTTTTGTGGTAGAAGTTCTAATAACACGCACTCAGGACACAGGTCATGCATCACGCTTATTATTCATGTAAGTCTAGACAACTCCTTGCATGAGTCTTCTGTTAAAAAGGTAAAGCCACTGTGAGTGACACACTCTTCTTCACTTGAAGCCAGACTTGCGGAACTAAGCATAACCTCGTGCTTTCAGAGATACAGTGATTGATTGACACTGGTTTACTATATTAGACAGATAGTGAAATGTATTCCCCTGAGTTCTCTCTAGTTGGGAACGGCATACACCTGTCACACCTCTACTACTTTCTTCTTAGCATAACATTTTACATAGCGATGAAGAAAAAGTTTAAAACTAGTCTAAAAAGAGGAATTCCCACAGGAATCCATTGTGAATATAACTGGGATTTGCATAACACGATATTCCAAAAAACTTCTGACTAAAAGACAGAATACCAAATGAAAAGTATGTACATATTTTAGAAAGCGTTATAAATTTATGAGCATGTGCGTGTGTCCATAGTTGGTTGTGAAAAAAATTATATCAAGCCAGCTCTAACTCTTAAAGTGGTATTAAACCCAAAACCAAAATTGTAATGCATTGCAGCTTACCAATCATTAGAGGTGGTGGCTGCATTTGTTTTTTCCCCTCCTCTGTCTTCACCTGGTGATCCGGCCACTAACATACCTCCTGTATTAGAAAGACACCACTTTGGATGAATGAGCACAGGGGCCACTTTTGAATAGCAGCATTGCTAGTCTGGAAGGAGCGTGTTAGATGTGCTAACACTGTAGCTTTATGAGCAATTACAGCAACCGTTTTTTTTTTTTTGGGGGGGATTTTATAGGAATAAAACTAAAAGCTGTTAATTGTAAGCAACCCTGCCAGTGGTAAATGGTTTGTCTCAAAACTCGGCTTAAAAGCCTAAAAAAGAAAGCAAATGCAACCATCACATCTAAAGCCGCGTACACACGATCAGTCCATCCAATGAGAACGGTCTGAAGGACCGTTGTCATAGGTTAACCGATGAAGCTGACTGATGGTCTGATGTGCCTACACACCATCAGTTAAAAAAATGATCGTATCAGAACCCGGTGACGTAAAACACAACGACGTGCTGAAAATAGTTCAATGCGTCAACTTGATTCTGAGCATGCGTGGATTTTTAACCGATGGTCGTGCCTTCTAACTATCGGTTTTGACCTATGGGTTAGGAATCCATAGGTTAATTTTAAAGCAAGTTGGCTTTTTTTTAACCTAAGGTTAAATAACCTATGGGGCCCACACCCAATCGGTTTTGACCGTTGTCCTCTGGCTATCCTATCGTGTGTACAAGGCCTAAGAATTGGTAAGCTGATGTACCGTATATACTTGAGTATAAGCCGACCCGAATATAAGCCGAGGCACCTAATTTTAACACAAAAAAATGGGAATACCTATTCACTTGAGTATAAGCCTAGGGTGTCCATCTGCATGCCTCACTGTGCCTCACTGTGTCCATGCCTCACTATGCCTATGCCTCACTGTGTCCATGCCTCACTATGCCTATGCCTCACTGTGTCCATGACTAGACTGACGTTTAACATGGGAGTCTATTAAAGGAGTGCCCGGATTTGAAAAATCGGTGCTCCCCAGTCGTAGGTCCCCCAGACAACAAACTTGCACACATGTAGAGGAGAAATGGGGCTACATGTGTGCCAAGTTCCGGGTTGACCGGCCGGAACCGGGTCCCTAAAGTCACCGGAGAAATTACCGTTTAACATGGGAGTCTATGGAAGGGGTGCCCGGCTTTGAAAAATCGGTGCTTCCCAGTCGTAGGTCCCCTGGACAACAAACTTTGCACACTTGTAGAGGAAGAGTGGGGCTACATGTGTGCCAAGTTTGATACCCGGTCCCCAAAGTCCGGGAGATCAGGTGCAAAAAATGTGACTCGAGTATAAGCCGAGGGGGGCATTTTTTAGCACAAAAAATGTGCTGAAAAACTCAGCTTATACTCGAGTATATACGGTAATTGGACTTTTAGAATTAAAACACATTGCTTTTGGAAGAATTGGTAAGCTGCAATATTTAGAATATTTGTTTTTTAGTTTAATACCGCTTTAAAGGGGTTGTAAGGTTTTTTTTTTTCTTTTTTCTAAATAGGTTACTTTAAGCTAGTGCATTGTTGGTTCACTTACCTTTTCCTTCCATTTTAAGGTGTTCAGTAAGCTGTTCTAAATGACTTTCCACCGCTCGGATGATGGTGGAAAGCTTACTGAAGAGAAACAGGAAGTGAGAAATTCAAAAAAAGAAAGAAAACATTTAGAAGGGAAATGGAAGGAAAGGGTAAGTGAACCAACAATGCACTAGCTTAAAGGAACCTATTTAGAAAATAAAAGACAAACCTTTACAACCCCTTTAAGTTAGCCATGGACAAATTGAAATGTGTCTGGTTCCGAAGGGAATTGCAAAGTTTTGTTCATTGTTTTGCCACCCCCTGTTCAACAAAAATCAATCTAACGAACAAGTTGGAAAACTTTTATCGATCAGTGGCTGAAGCTGCTGATCAGTGCATTCTGTGGTGCAGCTGTCAGAATACAATGCCCTGGCTCCATCCATCCATCTTGTTTGTGTAAATGGAGAATTCTGTTAATTTTTTTCTGTTCAGCTCACTGGCGAAAAATATTTAGTTTAGAATGTAGATGTCATAACTCCATTACACTAGGCCAGTGACTAGCAAAGTACTCTTGATCCTGGTTTAACCATCGTGCTATAGCAAAATGACGGCTACAGTGTGGTCACACATTTCCGGGAGGGGGTCTACTGACATCCTCCCAAAACCCTGCCCCCCTCCATGCGCCCTTTATGCGCCCCCCATGCACCCCCGGAGTGCGCAATAGGCACACTCTGTGATCGCTGTGTCCTTTTTGACACAGCTGATCACAGATCAAGTTAAAGGGCCAATCTCAGTGGTCCTTTACCATGTGATCAGCTTTGTCCAATCACAGCTGATCACATCTAAACAAATGCAGCTTATTGGCAGGGGTGTCACTGTCTGAGGAAAGGAAAGCCGATAACTGGCTATGCTGTGACAGGCCACATTTACACTGATAGTCAAGGCACTCATCATCAATGCCCCGATTATTAGGCTGCATTCACACTTGTACGCGGCGTATTGTAACGTGATTTGCCACGACAAATTGCGGCGTTTTGTGCCGCGATTTGCCGCTACAAATCGCGTTGTTTTTAGCCTGGTGAGAGGTGATTTTACAGTGTCGACTATTGCCGAACGCCGAAGACGCCTGAAAAAAAGGGTCCAGGACTTGTTTTGAGCTTCAGGCGTACAGCGTTCGGCATTCGGTGTGGAGATGTGAACCATCTCCATAGCCGACAATGTTAATTCGCCCCTCCAGCGTATTTCAGGCTGCTGCGTCGGGCGTACGGTGTAAATACGCCTAGGTGTGAATGCAGCCTAAGTGCAGCCTCATCAGTGCCAATCAGTGTCCATCAGTGCAGCATATCAGTGCTCATCAATGCTGCATATCAGTGCCCATCAGTGCCCTATTAGTCCCCATCAGTGCAGCCTCAGTGCCTATCTCAGTGACTATCAGTGAAGCCTCATCAGTGCATCCTATCAGTGCCCATCAGTGAATAAGACAAATTACTCTTTTGCAAAATGTTATAACAGAAACAAAGAAAGGTTGTTTTTCCTTTCAAAATCCTATGTTTATCAAAAAAGGGCAAGGAGGCGGGACTGTATGTGATGGCAAGCGCACATCAATTCAAATGTAAGCTGTTACAGCGAGCAATCCTCGCTCTGTGATCTGGCCGGCCGCTCTCCTCTTCCTCCATTCTCTCTTCCTAATCACAAGTCACGCTGCATTGGTGGGTGTGGGTGAGTGGTACTGATGGACACAGGTCATGCTGCATTGATGGGCACAGGTGAGTTACATTGATGGGCACGGGTCATGTTGCATTAGTGAACACAGGTGAGTTGCATTGATGGGCATAGGTCATGCTGCATTGATGGGCAGAGGTTGTGTTACATTTGTGGGCACATGTGAGTTGCATTGGTGGGCACAGGTCATACTGAATTGGTGGACACAGGCGAGTTGCATTGTTGGGCACAGGTCATGCTGCATTGGTGAGCACAGGTGAGTTTCATTGGTGGGCACATGTCATGCTGCATTGGTGAGCACAGGTAAGTTGCCTTGATAGGCACAGGTCATGCTGCATTGGTGGGCACAGGTGAGTTGTGTTGGTGGGCACAGGTCATGCTGCTTTGGTGGGCACAGATCATGCTGCATTGGTGGGCACAGGTTAGTTGCATTGGTAGGGACAGGTAAGTTGCATTGGTGGGCACAGGTCATGCTGCATTTGTGGGCACAGGTCATGCTGCATTGGTGGGCACAGGTCATGATGTATTGGTGGGTACAGGTGAGTTACATTGGTGGGCACAGATGAGCTACATTTGTGGGCACTGGTCATGCTGCATTTGTGGGCACTAGTCATGCTGCATTGATGGGCACTAGTCACAATGCATTGATGGGCACTGGTCACGTTGCATTGATGGGCAATGATCAGGCTGCATTATTGGGCACAGGTTAGGCTGCATTGATGGGCACTGGTCAGGCTGCAATGATGAGGCTGCACTGATGGGCTCTGATGAGGTTGTTAATATTTATTTTTCTAACTTAATGAGGACGTGTTAAGGAGCGAGCGGGATTAAGGGCGGGGCAAGATAGGTGTTGGGTGGGGCAACTGGTTGTGAGTAACCCTTAAGGCCTGGATAGTAGCCCAGGACTTGACATTTTAAGCCCTGTTGTAAAGACATATTAAAACTGACCTTAAGACAGCCTAAAATATCAGTAGTTTGTATGCACCCCCATCCCTCTACCTGCTCCAGATAACAAGGCATAAAGGCCACTTTGGTCTGGGGGTTATAAAGCAGGGGAATACTTACCTTTTTGCCCATCATATGGTTGATCCCAAAAAGCCATTCCTCTTTACCTGTCGCAAGGCTGCATTCCCCCAATGCAATCTTGTACAGTACAGGACACCCAGTGCCTCCCCAAATTCTGAAAGTGTAGTATAGAGCCAACTGTTAGGTCGGGTTCACACGTGTGCGGCCGCGGGTCCATGCCTGGGCTCCGATGCATTCCTGTACACCTGTTTAGGGGTGATTAAGGTCTGAATATTAGCCTGACCCTAAGACGCATTGGACTTTTTTTTAATCCGGACCTTGGCCGCGTCGGGCATGTGTGAACCAGCTTTATTGAGAGCCGGTCACTCTCGCCTGTCATGCGGGTGGGGAATTCCGCATCCAATTCTCATATGTGTGAACCCAGCCTTATGTTAAGTAAGTGAGAAATAAGGTAAGATATACATTATTCATCTACTTAAAACCTGGTCCAGACCAGGGGCGGACTGACAACTCATGGGGCCCTCGGGCAATAGGAGATTATGGGGCCCTCGCCAATAGGAGATTATGGGGCCCCCGGGCAATAGGAGATTATGGGGCCCCCGGGCAATAGGAGATTATGGGGCCCCAGGCAATAGATTATGGAGCCACACAGTACTGTATACACACATGCGCACACACACAAACAGTATGCATACACACAAAATACACATACAGACACACAGTGCACACACACAGTATACATACACACACTGAGAAGGTTCTGGAGAGGCGGGGGAGCTATAATCTTGGGATTTTTAGACCAAAAGGATGCCCGTAAGAAACAGATGTAAAAAAAATCAGATTTTTACATACTGTCCCTGGTTTTACTGAGGCTGGCAACCCTGATGGGGCCCATTAGTGGCATGGGGCCCTCGGGCATTGCCCAAGTGCCCGAATGGTCAGTCCGCCCCTGGTCCAGACTAAACTAGCATTTAAACCTTGTAATTGTGAAAGAGTGTGAGGCGGGGGGGACCACTTAATGATATTTTATGGCTGACTGGAGTTTAACTTTAGGAGCTGCATTAATATGTGTATTTTAGATTTGCTTGTAGTTCATCTTTAACTGAATAGCTTACTTATTCATACATCTGATTTTTAATCCCCTAGTCATTTGGTACCCGACCTTCTAGATTGCGAAGGGAAAGAAAGAAAAAAGTTTTACAATGACCGTATACATTTGAAGATGTGTGCTGTCACTGTGAAAAAGGCTGTATGTAGTGTCTAGACAGCTTATCTTTTAATTGGTTCCTTGCAGCAGTCAATCAGCGAGGCTGATGATTGCACTACCTGATAGTAGTGCGAGAACATAATAGTCTATAAGCCGCATATGGTCTTGAAAATATAGCACATCAAACAAGTACAATTGTAAGAATCATAACAAAATTACAATAATAAATGAAAATGATTATTCACTGAAAACATGTGATTCTTTAGCATAACATATTTGCTTACAAGTAAGCTGTGAACAGCATATTCCCTGATAAAGAAGAATAAAAAATGAGCATTTATGAATGTGATTTTGCAGGGCTGTATTACACCCTGTTGATATTTCATGTAACAGTGTGCCTTGTTTGCTTTGACAGCTATCTAATCTATGCTTTTCTGCTATGGGTAATTAGAGGCTTGCTGTCAGATAGACTTCACTGCTCTGCTTCCTACCTGGCTCTAAGGACTCCTTATAAGTTGGCTGTGTCCTACAACACGTGTCCCATTACCGGCTAAAATTCATCACATGTTTACAACTCCATTGATTGTTTCAAATGCTAAACTAGAAAAGGCTAAAGGTTGGAGTTCATCGAATTGCTTATACCTCGTTAAAAATAAGCACCCTCCCTCACACTTGTTTATCTATGTGTCTGTGTTAGAGAAAAGTGATTTCTTTGGAGGTGGCTCTGCGTGACTGATAAGGCATGTGTCATAGAAATCTTGGAATAAATAGAGTTATTATTTTCCATTGCACCTGCAGAGTTTCATTAAAAAAGGGTTTATGATTGTGAACACTTTTACATTGCATATTCAGATGTGGTACTACAGGAGCTGCCCAAACGCACCTTGGTATGTGGTCAAACAAAAGCTGCATTTTGGAGGTTGTGGTTAAGAATATAGAAACATTTGCAAAAAGAAATGCATGCATCCACACCGCCGGGTAAAGGCAATCCAGGGTTAGTCTAGATGCCTGTGGACTGGTGCAGTTTGGTGTGGAGGCAGAAAACACTCAAAGTTCCAGTGCCGAGTAACAGAAATATATTCAAACTAAAGTTCAGAAATACAGAACAAGCCCGGCTAAAAGGCAGCCAGACCGGGAGCACTCAAAGCAATGTGTCAGTAAAATTAGGACCGACGGCATCTGTCCCGAGGGCTGGAATTCAGCCTGGGCTGGAGAGACTTCTAGGTAGGCTGGCGTGTCACTGCATTTTCCCTACCCCTCCAGGACCTCTCCCTGATGCTAAGCACTTTACCTGACAGATTGGTTGAACTGCCCCTACTTTAGCCACATGCAAAATGTGCACCAAGTCCAGGGCTTGAATAGACTCTACCTGACCCAAGATGGCCAACAGAGTCAAATGGGGAGCCAGCATCCAATCAGATAGGAACTAAATTCCTCTTGATTTTCCTTCCCTCTGTAATGCTGCTGCAGTTAAGTGCCACTTGGAGTGGAGAAAGCAGTCTGTACCTGTCTACATGCCCAGCTTTTTGTTTTTGTGGCACTGCAGTGTATATGGTTTTAGCACTACAGCACCGCTTCTGTACTGTGGGGCATGTCTCTACTATGGGGACATTTCTGTACTGGTGGGGGTCTGTAAATGGGGCTAGGCTGGGAAGGGGGTTTGTATTGGAAGGTTAGGTTGGGAGGAGGGTCTGTAGTGGGGGTTTGGCTGAAAAGGAGCGCCGCCCCCCTCTCCACCCGGCAATCAACAATAGATAGATTAATGCATTGCATAAATCTATTGTCGCCGCTGCTGCCCACTATTCAGGTGTCTGGCCCCTTGTTGAGCGCCGGCCATCTGAATTACATTGGTGGGGGTGTTTTGGAAGTTCCTGATTAGAGCCATAGGCCCGGATTCACGTACCTGGGCGCATCTTTATTCTGGCGTAGCGTATCTTGTTTACGCTATGCCGTCGCAACATTGAGAGGCAAGCCTGGTATTCACAAAGAAAATATGCGTAACTTTGCGGCGGCGTAGCGTATAGTTGTCGGCGTAAGCCGACTTAAGTCAAATTAGGTGGAAGTGGGCATGATTTATTATAATGAAGCATGACCCCATGTAAATGAAGGGCCGAACAAACAGCGCATGTGCCTTCCCGTGGAAGCTTCCCAGTACGCATGCGCAGAATCACGTCGGGACAAACGCCTAAGATACGTCGAATCACTGAACGTAACCTACGCACAGCCCTATTCACGTAGTACTACATAAACAACGTACAATACGACGGCTGTTCCCTCGTCCATACCTTTGCATGACTTACCCCTGCTTTATGTGGGGTAAGTTTACGCCGGACGTACAACTTGCGTAAACCGCGTATATTAATGCCCCGGGCGCAAGTACGTTCGTCAATCGGCGTATCTTACTAATTTGCATATTTAACATGGGTACGCCGAATGCATCCAGCGTAACTATGCGTCCACGATGCGCTGGCGTAGCCAAGTTACGTGGGGCGGCTGAAGCCTTGTTTTACGACGTATCTAGCTTCGCGAATCGACATAACAATACGACGGCGCACATTTGTACCTACGACGGCGTATCTCTAGATACGCCGGCTTAAAACTTTCGGGCCATAGGCTCTAATAGGCTTCCTGATTAGATCCTGTAGGCTCTAATAGGCTTTCAAATTGTTTAACAGCGGGCACACTGCTGTGAGTTTGCTGTTTAAACAGTGCTGTGTTAGGGAATCGATTCCCTAACACTGACCCGCCTCTCAGCCAATCAGGAAAACCGGGTCTGGTTACCGGTCACCTGATTGGCTTAAGCGACAGCGTCACTGTGTCATAGCAGAAGATGGAAGAGGATGGGAGAAGGGAGAAAACATTGAGGACTCGGAGGACAGCTTTGAACGACACAGGTAAGTGCCAGGCGAGGGGGTGCACACTGGTGGCATTTGATGGGGCAAATCTGGCAGCACACTGGCGGCATTTGATGGGGCAAATCTGGCAGCCAATAGAGGCAATTGATGGGGCAAACTAGCAGCACACTGGCGGCAATTGATGGGCACACTGGAAGCACACTGGTGGCATTTGATGGGGCAAACTGTCAGCACACTGGCGGCATTTGATGGGGCAAACTGGCAGCACACTGGCAGCAATTTATGGGGCAAACTGGCAGCACACTGGCGACAATTGATGGGGCAAACTGGCAGCGCACTGGCAGGATTTGATGGGGAAAACTGGTAGCACAGTGGCAGTGTTTGATGGTGCAAACTGGCAGCACACTGGCAGGATTTGATGGGGCAAACTGGCAGCACACTGGCAGCAATTGATGGGGCACACTGGCAGCACACTGGCAGCAATTGATGGGGCACACTGGCGGCAAATGATGGGCATGCTCTGGCAGCAATTGATGGTTGCAGTAGGTGTGTTTGATGGCACAGTGGCTGCGTTTGATGGTTTTTATTTTTCAGTTTGTTTGCGCTCCCCCAAAAATTTTGAGCACCAGCCGCCACTGGTATAAGGGGGGAATTTTTTTATTGTATTTGTGCAGTGGTTTGTGCATTACGCAGTCCTAACTCCTGCACTCTCTGGGTTAGGCACTGTTTGCCCATGCGCTTTGTGTGTTATATTCCCGAGCCCAGTTACTCACTAGCCCCTGTGCTCTGTGCAATACACAATCCTGAGCCCCGCATTGTGTGTTACCCACTCCGGTCTCTTCACTCTGTGAGTTGCCCATTTTTTTCCTAGGGTCTTTAGTTTGGCCATATACAGTGGTGGTGCGTCTATAGTGGACGCAAGAGAGCCGCCCCCTCTCTCCTGCACCTGTCAATCAACAATAAATAGATTCATGCATTGCAAGAATCTATCTATTGTCTCCGCTACTGCCCACTATTCAGGTGTCAGGCCCCTTGTCGAGCGACAGCCACCTGAATTACAGCGGTGGGGGTCTAATAGTCTAATAGCCTTCCTGATTAGAGCATGTGGTCTCTAATAGGCTTCCAAATTGTTAAACAGCATGTGCAATGTGCGCTTGCTGTTTAAGCAGTGCTGTGTTAGGGAATCGCTTCCCTAACACTGACCCGCCTCTTAGCCAATCAGGAAAACTGGGTCTGGTTGGGTCATTTGGGGGGGTTTGAACTGTCCTGGCATTTTATGCCCAACTTTAGAAGCTTATGCCACATATCACCCACTCTTTGAACCACTTTTTTTTTGAAAATTAGTTTAAACCCTCAAACAATATTTTTTTTAAAAGCAGAGGCGCTACAGATTAAAATGGTGGGTATTGCATTTTTTTTTTTACAAAGTATTTGTGCAATAATTTTTCAAACAACATTTTTGGGGGAAAAAAAACACTTTTTTAAAAATGTAATGCACAAAAACACACTATATTGCCCAAATGCTTGGTAAAATATAAACGATTATCTTATGCTAAGTACATAGATACCAAACATGACATGCTTTAAAATTATGCACACCATGCAGTGGTGACAAATTACATACATTTTTAAAACCTTTAAAAGCCTTTAGAGGTTATCACTTTAGATTTACAGAGGAGGTATCCTGCCAGAATTACTGCCCTCGATCTGATATCTGACATGCATGGTGCAATTGCTATTTACATATGACACAAGACCAATGCTTGCGTTGGCCTTTGCTCACAAGCACGGGGGACAGGGGTGCTTTATTTATTTCGCTTTTTCATATTATTTTTACACTGTCCCTTTAATTTTTTATAATTTTTTTTATCATTTTTATTGTTATTGTCACAGGGAATGTAAATATACCCTATGATAGCAATAGGTAGTGACAGGTACTCTTTATAATAGAAATATGGGCCCAGATTCACAGAGCGATTACGCCAGCACAACAGGAGATGCGCGTGCGTAAGTCTAAATGTGCGCGTGCGTTTCGTTGCACGGCATCCCCAGAACGAGATACGCAAAAAATCGACTTTTTTTTGTCCCGCGTAATTTCGTTAGACTGGCGCATCCGTCCGCGCAAAAGTGCGATAGACACACCATTGATTTGCTAGTCAAATATGCTAATGAGGGACTTACGGGGATCCACAAAACAACGTTGGGGCAGCGCAGGCGACGCAGTGTGCGCAACAGCAAAATGTCCTGTCTAAAATTAGAGCTGATAAAAGCTGGTCTAAAAAAAGAAAAAAAGTCTACTTGTCAGATAAAGCAACACTGTTAGTGAGGAGTTCAGCAGTCACACGTGTTGCTCAACAATCTGTATGCCAACATGCCAGGGGCATCGTCGCACATAGCTATACTACTGACTTTAGATGAACAAAGAAGGAGGAGGGCACGGAGGATGGCACTAAGGAGGGCACGGGAGATGTTTTTTTTATTTTTTTATTTGCTTATATAAAATTTACAATTTAATCTAATCTAATACAATATTCTTATCTGATACAAGCCCCTCACTCTTCACTTGATATATCACACACGCATAGACATCTTTGGCATGAGTGATTCTGAGGTGTCTCGCATCTTCAGATTCACCCCTCATGCCATCCTGGAATTACCACAACCTTGCAGGAGGACATCAGCAGCCCAACACATGACACTACCCATGACACCCATGACAGCTACATATACAATCAGAGCCCCATCCCCACAGATTTCGAACAGAACATGTATGGGGACAGCTGGCTGGTTGGTGAGTGACATGGGTGGCAGGCATGACTATCCCCTCCCGTGATGCACACCTCACAAGTGGCACATGCACTACTAACATCCTCCTGTCTTTTCCCTTCAAGGTGACTCTGCATATGCACTGGGACCCCATCTCATGACCCCATCTCATGCCAGCTCACATTATGCATCTTTGCACGTTAAACACACACATTAATCATGACACAATGAGAATGCATGCATGCACACCACTGTGGTCCCTAGCACAGACACATCACATCCTCATCACATTGGATTGGCACAAGCCCACCATGCAGGACCTGTGAGCAGCAACGCCATGCCACGGCTCCAACTATGTCACTGTACATTCATACACCATTCACACAGACCTGGGGATCACTTCTCCACCACAAATGAGGGTGACACCCCTTTTCCCGCAGGAATATCACCCCCACATTCCAAAATCATACACAAACAGAACCAAAAAAATTAAATAAATGACGAGCAAAAAAAAAAAAAGCCCAGCAAAAATATAATTTAAACAAAATAACAACAAAGAAAACACATAAAAGACAAAAATCACTCTGCAAAACAGTCCCCAAATATCTCAAAGACATGTCACAAACAAACAAAAGCACCTTGCTGTAGAGGGAGGGATACAAAGGGATGTACTTTTGCAAAGGAAGTGCATTTGTGTCTGTCTATTTATGCTGTCTGCGTAGTTCACAAAGTTGCCCTAGTCCATTTCCAATTTCACTGATTGCGCCGCTCCCGAGTTGTGAGCATGCGCACAGCGGAGCTGACCATGGTCTCCTTCAAGCGCACATGCGCGAGCCGGCCGGCCCTTCATTTGCATGGGGTCACGGCTCATTTCAATGTAACACGCCCACGTCCTTCCCAATTTGTATTACTCCTCCTTACGCCTCTGGAAAAACGTTACGTATGCGCAATTTCCTGCGCAAAAGCTACGAGAATAGGGTGATTACGCGGCAAAATTGCGCAAGTCTAACGTAAAGGCGGTGCGCTACGCCGGTCCAATAATGCGCAGATGTACGTGAATCTGGGCCATGGATTCTATTAGACTATAGATCTCTCCTCTGCCCTCAAAGCATCTGTCCACACCAATATCGGTGCGATAAGATACTTTCCCAATTTCCCAACGGTGCTGTTTATATCTGTCAAAACCAAAGTCATGAAATGCTTGTAGCTTCTTGTTTCTTAGGCCATAGAGATGATTGGAGCCATTCTGGTCTCCGATCAGCTCTATGGTCAGCTGGCGGAACCACCGGCTGCATTCTCGGGTTCCCCGGTGGGAAAGAAGAGCCAGAGAAAACCATGGAAGATGGCGGGAGCATTGTGAATAAATAATCCATGAGGGAAAAAAACAAAAACAAGTTAAATCGTGTTTAAGTAGAAATCAATGTTGAAATTGAAAATATATTTGAACTCTGAAGGATAGGTCACCATCCAGTAAGAAATCACCATAGATTGTGACTCCACCACCAATGAAATAATTGGATACACTTACCGGACTCAGTAGACCCAATGCCAGCGGCACTGAGTCAAACAGGCATGGAACTGGGAACTCTCAGGAAACAACATATGAGATCAGCATTCATTCAACCTTATCACTGGACCCAATCATGGATTCCACCATTCAAAAAAGAAAAAGGCTGCCACATAGTGTAAAACCATCAACTATGGGTATAAGGTAGAACACTTACTTAAACAGGTGAGATAAGGTATGTAGTTACAAATACATCCAAGTAGCACAATAACATCCAAGTGCGTCCTGTCGGGACATTGAACAGCGTGGTGACATCAGCACGTCGCTTCTCTCCATTCGGGAGGAGCAACGTGCTGACGTCACCACGCTGTTTAAAGTCCCGACAGGATGGGTGTTTGTACTGTAGCTGGCCGGCTTTTATTTTATTGGAAAAACCTTACCTATATGTAAGTTGTACTTGTTTTTATTTGATAAACACCAGTCAGCTTTTACCTATGGCGATCCTTTTCTTTCTTTTGGGTTGTATGAACACTAATGCCGATGGAGGATCTTGGATTGCCAGTGTTCCTGTGAGTACTGAGTTTCAAAGTTTCAAAGTCAGAATTCTGAGATTAAATCTCAGAATTCTGAGATTAAATCTCAGGATTCTGAGTTTTTTTTTAAATATAGTAATCTATATTAGGAGGATTTTAGGAGCAATTAGCAATAATGTTGTAACACCCACAAACCATCATTCTGCAGACATACAAGTCTTTTGCTCTGTATATGGATCTGTAAATCTATTTTAGTTACAGCATACAGTATGGGGAAGCAGGCATTGCTGAGCTCTCTGGTTCCTCTACTGTATTCATACTTCCTCAGTTTGCTGTCATCTGCTGTAACATAAAGAGTCATGCTAAAAACAAGTGTATTCTGTGTGTGAGTTCTGTGTCTGGACTAATTCTTACAGAGAATGCACCACATATTAAATTTAAAAAAACAATAGAGATTCATGACTTGGCCAGTAGCTCAAGGGCTAGAGGAACAGTGTTCCATGAGAATGACTTTTGGGTTCAAATCCAGCTCAGAGCTTACTTTTTTTTAAGACATATATATATTTTCAATATATTGATTTACTAATATTGGTATTGGGACATCCCTGTTTAATCTAAAAGTAATGTATAAAATAATATGTATATATAAACTTAAAAAAAATTGTGCTCTTTCCTGGATTCGAACCCACAAAACCTCTCACACTAGACCATTGCTCTATGCATTTAGCTATTTCTCAAGCAATGCAATTCTCTCAGGCCGCGTACACACGGCAGAGAACCTCGACGGGCAGAACACATCGTTCCGCCCGTCGAGGTTCTCTGCCGGCCGTCAGAATCTGCGACCCGCCCGTCGGGAATGGCAACCAGCCATTCATCCCGACGGGCCGTCGAGCAAATAGAGAACCTGTTCTCTATTTGCTCGACGGGTTTCCCGACGGGCGGGGCTCGCTGAGAGCGTACACACGGCCGAGGTTCTCGGCAGAATGCGGCTCTCAGCGAGGTTCTCGCTGGTTTCTGCCGAGAACCTCGGCCGTGTGTACGCCGCCTCATGTTGGGGCAATAGTGTGATGTCTTCCAAAAGTTGGGGTGCATTGTGTTCTGTCATC
The DNA here is from genome assembly GCA_029574335.1 of Rana kukunoris. Classification (NCBI taxonomy): domain Eukaryota; kingdom Metazoa; phylum Chordata; class Amphibia; order Anura; family Ranidae; genus Rana; species Rana kukunoris. Next base: position 364,139,193 of record CM056051.1, on the reverse strand, counting down.
TATGGAAGCTGTTTCATCACCCCCACCCCCAAATACACAATATTCTCGTTTTCAACATCCCTCTGTTCTGAACAAAGACACATATTGTGCTCACAATTCCCTCATGTTGGGTTAACAGTGCAATGTTTCCTAAAAGTTGGGTGCATTTTATCTATACAAGCTGTGTCTCCCCCCACACACACAATACAATCGTTTTCAGCATCTCTCTTTATGTTACAGCAAAGGAAATATTAATACAGTAGAGGAACCAGAGAGCCCAGCACTGCCTGCTTCCCCATACTGTGTTCTGTAACTAAGATAGATTTACAGATCCATATATATATAGCACAAGACTTGTATGTCTGCAGAATGATGGTATATGGGTGTTACTACATTATTGCTAATTGCTCCTAAAATCCTCCTAATATAGATTACTATACTTAAAACAAACTCAGAATTCTGAGATTTAATCTCAGAATTCTGACTTTGAAACTCAGAATTCTGACTTTTAATCTCAGAATTCTGACTTTTAATCTCAGAATTCTGACATTGAAACTCAGAATTCTGGCTTTTCCATAGGATTAAGATACAGCACAGTTACTCTTTATATACAATACCAGTAAGATTTGTCTTTCTTTCCAATTCCATCAAAGGCTAGGTCACATATTTTTTAGCCCTGTACACACGATCAGGTTTTCTTAGTGGTAAAAAGCCTGCAGAGAAATCGAGGGGAAAGCTGAGAACCCAGCAGGAAAACTGCCATGGAGCTTTGCTTAATTGCTTGATTAAAAGTATTTTTCTACCGGAGAGCACTAGATTTTTCCCTTTCTTTTTCCATATGATGTTATGATCGGTTTAAGCCATTGGGTCTGGATCTAAGGTGTCATTTCCATCCATTCGTTTCCTATGGGAGCTGGCAGCTGAAGCTCTGATTACACAGATTAAGCTTTAAGATCCATACGGGTCAAAGTAATGAGGTGAGAGTCCATCTGTCCTTGGTGGAGGATATCTTTTGGTGTCATCTTTTTCACTTCCATTCTGGAATACTTTGTCTGCTGGGTCTTGCTGCGGATTGATTGATTTATGGACTTTTTTTCACACATGGACCTTATTATCACGATTATTTATTTTCTATGCACTTTTTAGTTTATACACTGGTCACGGTATTTATATTTGAACTACAAGTCCCAGCAGCCCGGATCCTGGACCCTGCTAGCCAGTACCTCAGTATCGCAAGTACCCTGATCTATGCTATGTTTACTGCCCTGTGAACTATGCTACTCTGTATGCTATGCTATGCCAGGACCTGCTGCAGCCATAACCTCTCTGTGTTTAAACCTCTAATGTGACTTTCTCATATTTACTGCATCCTGGATATAACCAAGTAAATTTGGAAGTCCATTCTTGTTCATGTATCCTCTTCTCAAATGTTTGGGTGCATACTGCTATTTACCTGAGGACTTGTCATACAGTATAACTCTCATACCAAACATGCTCGGCCTCCTGCATTATTAGAGTCAGGTCCATAATGTCTGGAGACCTTCCATAACGTTCCTGTTCGCCATTACCTCTATTTTGCTGCGCTCTGGCAGCTCATCTCTATTGAGGCTTATGGCGTTATTGCTATATACCTTGCTATGAAGTATTGTGTTTTATGTCTAGTGCTCTGGTAGCCATGTCCCCGTTCGGGATTACGCCAACTATTGTATCTAGAGTAACCTTAACTTGCCTTGGACCTAGGTTCCGGTATTTTCCTTAAATCGCATAGGCGCCTATGATAGGGTGACCAGACATCCCCAGTTTCAGGGGACAGTCCCCTGATTGAGGACACTGTCCCTGGACCAAGTCTGTCCCTGGTTTTGTCCCCAGATTGGATTTAATAGGGGGCAGGGGCAATTTCAAAGACAGTCAGTGCAGAATTAAAAAAAAAATAGAATTACACCCCCCCCCCCCGCTCCGCCGTGCCTACTAGCATAGGGGGGTTGGATTTTTCCCATTATCTGTGCCCCTTTCTGATGATCATGTGCTGTTCGAAGTGGAGGGAATATTTCTTCAGTTTCGGGCGCATGCCCATTTAGCTTCGCTCACATGTTCTTCTGCCTTGGCACAAATCTTGGCCAGCCACCTGCTTATCTCCTTGCCTTCCCTGGGGGAGCGATCTTCCTCCGCTCCCCACCCAGTAGTAGCCGGGACATGAAGAGTAAGACTTGAGAGGCTGAGAGGCGGGCGGCAATGGGCAGAGAGTCACTGATTGTTGCCATTACTAGTAAACAAAAAATATGTCCCCGGATTTCATTTTCAAAATCTGGTCACCTTAGCCTATGAAGGAATATGCGCCATACTGCGTGACTGAGACTGTGATGCTAGGATACCAAACTCTCTGCACAAAAGAGAGTGAAACCTGGGTCCGAACCTGAGAAGTCTCCGCAGTTGAGATCCGTATTCCTAAACCTGTCGGGCGTAACCTTACACATAGGAAGTAGTGTCCAGGTGGGAAGTAAGGAACTTCCACAGACATTACGATGTAGAGACATGATGCCCAGTGTGGGTTACCCAAGTGAGGGAAAGGTAGTAGGCTAATAGCCAATTATGTGAAAATTGATCAAGGTATGGGCACCATTGTACCAGTTAAACCATAGTACCAATTACATAATTATAGTGGCCTATTTTACCTCAGATGTGGTTACTTTTGCAAATTGAAATTGTTTACCATCAGGTTTGTACTTGGAGATGATGAACACTTAACTGCGTAAGATCAATGTACGAGTATAATGAAGATAAACGCCAGTAAAAAAGTTTGTTTATTCTGCAAAGTCTGGTCTTATCATTTAATAAATAGAAGCCTTTGTGCGCCAATACAGTGTGTGTGTTGTGAGGGGAATGCAAAGTGCTTGTATAACATCAGTGTATAGAAGGAAAAGCAACCAATTCGGGATAAGGATAGTGGTGGCCAGTGCCAGAGGGTTCTAGCCATAAGCGTGGCCTAACCCATATGGAAGAAAATATATTTCCAATATATTTATTTAAAAAATATATATATTTTAAATATATTTACAATATATTGGCCTACGCGAATATATTTTTACATCTATTCCAAAAATTTAAATTCAAATATATTTTCCAAAGGCATATATTTTAAAATATATATTTTTTCAATATATTTGACAGATATTTTTGAGCATCTAAAAAAATGCATTTAAACATATATTTTTAAATATACTTGTAAAGGCATTCCAAAATATAATTTAAATGCATTTTCCATAGACATATATTGGAAAATATATTTTTTAAATATATTCTTCAGATTTGTTTCAACATATATTTTTACATATATTTGTAAATGCGTTTCAAAAATATAATTTTTTTTATATTTAAAATGTTTATTGAAGTTTTCAGAGGAATACATGGCCAATCAGTACATGGTAAAAACAGATCACCAAAACAAACGGTCGTATTACAATTTGAAATTGTTAAATGGGGGTCTGTTCCTTGCAAGAATTACTAGGGGGTTAGAGCGCATGCGTATTAGGGTGACCAAGGCGTCCTGGCCCAGAGACCTCCTGGGGCCGGCTCCCCTGCCAACCCACCTCCTCACCCCTCTGGGATCAAACTGTGCGGAGGGCGTCGGAGAGGATCCCTGCCCAACCTGCGCGACCAGAAGCAAAACTTGTAAGAGAGTATTATAAATGGAGGAACAGCCCATATGGGAAGAGTACTATACTGGTATGTGGCCAACTAAAACAAAACAAACAGATACAACAACCGTGGGAGAGACCTAGACTGGGCTTGGAAGAGCCATTGGGGCATAGAAGAAGAACACGGCCCAAGGGTAGGTCCCCCATGGCGTGGGGGGGGGTAAGGGTGGGAAACCGGGGAGGTGGGAGGGAGAGAAAAAAAGAGATAGATGTGAAGGGAAGAGAGAGGCGCATCGGCGGTCTGCTATTACTGTGTATACCCAGGAAGGTCAACTGGACAGGTAAATGGAGTTTCCAATCCCCATATAGTTAGCCCAAGATTCCCATATCTCCCTAAATTGAGGGGAAGTGTCCAGAATAGAACTCATCATTTTCTCTTGGGACATAATCCAGGAAATCTTTCTTTTAGCTGCTGTGATAGAGACCTTGGGGCATTTCCATGACCTGGCCAAGGTGAGTTTAGCCCCCAAGAGGATAAAGAATATAAGTTTACGAGTTGACTTTGGGGCCCTGGTAGGGAGGTGGTTGAGGAGGGCCGTCGAAGGGGACCTGGGGATGACAAGTCCGGTGATTTTGGATGCTATGTGGAAAATTTTAGTCCAAAAACTTCTAATTTTAGGGCACTCCCACCAGACGTGCAGCATGGAGCCCCTCAACTGGCACCCCCTAAAACACAAGGGGGAAGTCGAAGGGTACATGGCCGCAAGCCGGGTAGGGGTGAGGTACCACCTGGTGAAGACTTTTAGATTGGCCTCAACAAGTGAAATATTGAGGACACCCTTAAACGAGGATCCCACAGCTTTGTGCCAAGTTTCTAAGTCCCAGTTCAACTGTAAATCCTCCTCCCAGGCTAACATGTAGGGTGCTTTCTGCGTATCCCTGGAAAGTGACGAGTAGATTATGGAGATCCCCCCCCTTTGCTCCAAAAGGTCTCCACACCAATGTTCATACGGTGTGAGTTGGGGAGGGGCAGGTTTCGTGGCCCAGATGGAATGAAGGAAGTGGGATATTTGATGGAACCTGAATCCCTCCGATGGAGGTAGTTTCAGAGTCTTAACACAGTGGGAAAGGGAGAGAGGTCCTGCAGGAGAGAGGAAGTGCCCGATCCGATACATCCCCTTGTCCAGCCACCATGCAAATGCCCTGATGTCCATTCCAGGAGGGAAGTCGGGGTTATGAAAGATGTGACTCAGGGGTTTACAGGGGGAGACCAAGGAAGGGTCATGTTTAAGCTTGTCCCAGATCGCAAACGTGTGAGATAAAGATGGGCAAAGAATGGGGGGTCTAGCCCTAAGTGGGCACCATAGGAGAAAGTCAAGGGTGAAGGTAGGCACCGCTTGCCTCTCCATGTCCACCCAATCAGGTTTGGCGGATTTGCTATAGACCGTGGAGATCTGGGCAAGTCTAGCCGCTTGATAGTACCAGAGTAAGTTGGGTAGTCCCAGTCCCCCCCTGTGTCTGAGTCTGAAAAGAGTGTGCTTAGCTAGGCGGTGGACCGACTGTCCCCATATAAATTTGATAACCTTGCTTTGGAACGAGTCCAAATAGTCCTTCCTGATTGAGATCGGGAGCGCGCGAAAGAGGTAAAGGAGCCGCGGGAGCAGGGTCATTTTCACAGAGTTTATCCTTCCTAGCCAAGAGAGTCGGTGCGGTTGCCATTGTTTAAGATCAAGTCCCAATTTTTTGTAAATGGGGGGGTAGTTGGCCAGGTATAATTGTTCAAATTTGGGGGTCAAGTTGATTCCTAGGTAGCGAATGGAGGTGTCGCTCCATTGAAAGCGAAAGGAGTCCTTCAACCGAGCCGCTAGGGGCCCTGGGAGGGAGATGTTGAGGGCCATAGACTTGGCGTAGTTGACCCTTAAACCTGATAAGGACGCAAAGTTCTCAAGTGTTTTACATATCACTGGCAGGGATATGGAGGGCGAGGTGACAAAGAGGATCAAATCGTCTGCGTACAGGCCGCATTTGTGAACAGCGTAGCCGCAGCGCACTCCAGCAATGTCGGGGTTGGACCTGATGGCGATGGCCAAGGACTCAATTGCGATGGCGAAGATTAATGGTGACAGGGGGCATCCTTGGCGTGTCCCGTTACGAATTTTAATGGGATCGGAGTATAATCCCTGCAGTTTAATCCTGGCTTCGGGTTAGAGTATAGAGATCTAATTAGTCCAGAAAAGTTAGGGCCGAAACCCCATCTTTCCAGAATTTGGAATATGTAGGGCTAAGAGACCGAGTCGAAGGCCTTTTGAAGGTCCAACGACAACAACATCCCTGCCTGAGCACCTCCGCCATCCCATCCCGATTGCAGTAGAGACATTACGTCTATTACCCTTCTGACTTGATCTGGGCCCTGACGCCCAGGGATGAACCCGACCTGATCTTTGTGTATGTATATGCCAATGAAGGATGCTAATCTGTCTGCCATAACTTTAGTCAGGATTTTGAGATCGTTATTGATCAGGGATATTGGTCTATAATTACTAACGTCACCCGGGTCCTTGTCAGGCTTAGGGATGACGGAGATAAAGGCTGTATTAAGCTGTGCGTCTAGAGGGTCCCCCTTGGTCTTGGAGTTAAAGAAATTCGATAGGTGTGGGGCTAAAATTTGTGCGAAGGCCTTATAGTAAGGGACTGAAAACCTGTCCGGGCCTGGGGCAGATCCTGTCCTCAAACCCTTGATAACTTCCAAAACTTCTGCAGTGGAAACCGGGGCCTCAAGTCGGTCCCTGTGGTCCTTTGTTAAGGTGGGTATAGGCAGATCATCTAGGAACCTAGTCCTGGTAGGTGTTGCCTTAGTCTGTTGTCCTCTATACAGATTTGTGTAAAAAGAGTGGAACTCCCGCAGTATTTTAAGGGGGTTCGCCGTGGGGGGTTGGCCCGCTATGGTAATTTTAGGAAAAGCGAACGTACGTGGCCGCGGGGTGAGTTTAGAAGCCAAGAGGTGTCCCGGTTTGTCTTTCGTATGGTAGAATCTCGCCCCCTGCCATCGCAAATTGGTCGCAGCCCTGGCAGTCAGAGCGAGGTTCAGTTCCAGGCGGGCCGAGTCAACGTGAGATATAGGGCATCGACCCGGGTCCCTCTTATGGTCCGCACGGAGCGCCTGGAATTTCTTTTCCAGAGTCTCTATGTCCGCTCTGCGGGCAGGGTCCGAAAGTATTGTTTCGTTAAGACGCCAGTGGCGGGAGTTAGATTGTGAGGGGTGGTTAGTCCAGGACATACTTACTAGAGAGTGGTCAGACCAGACTGTGTCTGTGATCTGAGATCTACTGACTGAGGGGATCAGAGCGTTGGAGATTAAGAGATGATCTATTCTGGCGTAGGTTTGATGTGCGTGGGAGAAGTGTGTGTAGTCTTTTTGGGTAGGATTCATCTCCCTCCAAATGTCCGTGAGACCCCTTTGATACACTAATTTGGCAATTTTTGAGCTAAGTCTGGTGGGACGCACATTTTGTGCTGTAGGTGGCTTGGACTTATCAATGCCTTGATCAAAGGCGACGTTTGAGTCACCGCCTAAGATCACCATGCCCTCCAAAAGAGGGTCCAAGGTTTTAAATAAATCAGTGAAAAAGTTCAATTGGCCTACATTGGGGGCGTAGTAGGAGACCAGGGAGTACAGATGGCCGTCAATAGTGCCCTTGGCCAGGACATACCTCCCTCCCGGATCCCTGTATTCTGATTGTAACATAAACCTACAGTGTTTAGATATGAGAATCGCTACCCCCTTGGACTTATCTTCCACGTTAGCCAGGAAAAATTGTGGGAATTGGGCATGTATGAAATTGGGTTTGTATCGGATCGGGAAGTGTGTCTCCTGCAGGAAAAGGACATCAATGTGGTGTGACTTCATGAAGTCTAGAACCTTCCGCCGCTTGGAAGGAGAGTTGAGGCCCTGTGTGTTGTGAGTGGCCACCTTCAAAGAGGGTGCCCTAGGAGCATCACTAGCCATGGAGCAAAGGGGTGGGGGATATCACCAAAACCCCGTCACCTACCTTGATAGAGGCCTCACAGTGGGTGTAGGAATCCGACCATCTGGGGAGCTGTCGACCTCCTGGGAGTAGAGAGCCATCAGCAAGCCTATCACCGCCTAAAAGAGGAAGAGAAGTTAGGAAAGAATAAGACAGTGGAAAAAGAAGGAAGGGGGGAGGGGGGGGGAGACATGAGCCCACTGGGGGCTCGGGCTGGTGCTGGACATAGCCGTGTCCAGCATCCAAAACCCTATTCTCGTTTACCGCACCCTGCAGGTAGGGTGGGCGCCTAACCCAAGGAGAGGGCATAGCCTGATCCGTGGGATAGGAGGAGGCGCAGCAACACCGCTCCAGCCGCGACGTGAATAAAACTGTCAACAGGAGCCGAGTGCTCCAACAAAAGGAACATTTTAAGCGGGCAGTAAGGATGCCCCGCCGACCTGCCCCCCGAAGGCCCACCCCCCCTCCTACATGCCAAGCATGAGGAGAAGGTCGCAGGCCCCCGAAGGCACGCCGTGCGCTTCAACAAATTACTTGAGTATATAAAAATGCAAAAAAATAATATAGAAAAAAAAAAAAAACAACAGGCAAAAACATCTCAAACATTAGGCAATAGGAATGATCAAGTGAACATGAGTGGAAGCTCTCAAACCATGAGTTTGTATCGAGATAAACAAGCAGACCATTCTGAGGGTAATACTAATATCTTAACGGTCCCCAAGGGATTCAACCGGGGGAAAGAAACAGAAAAAGGCAGTTCTCCCCAGGATACGGGAGAAGTCCACAGAGAAGAAATGACAGTCCTCACGGACTATTCCCAGAGAGTCCTCGCGGCGGTGTCACGGTGGTCTGGTATCCTTGGTCTTCTTGAATTTAGGCTTGTCCCAGGTGTTTGTTAGAGGGTTCGCAGGCGAGGGGCGTTTGGTGGATCCGGGATTGGAGCTGGAGAGGTCCATGGCTGCTTCGTGTGAGATGAGGCGAAGGTTCAGGAGCAGGCGTTCTCCATCATGGAAGTTGTGGAATGCATGTGCCTTGCCCTTATATTCAAACTTAACGGCAAATGGAAAGGCCCACTTGTATTTGATGTCACGTTGTGACAGGACCGATAAGAGAGGCTTTAGGGTCCTCCGCTTCTGAATGGTTGTGGGTGAAAGGTCAGCAAATACCTGAACGGTGTGACCCTGGAAAGTAAGCGGGTTTTGGCGCCTGCAGGTCTTCATCACCTCCTCCTTCACCGAAAAAAAGTGTAGCTTAACCACAATGTCCCTGGGGGAGCCATCCTTCCTCAGTGGCCCCAGGGTTCTGTGGGCACGGTCAATCTCCAATTTATGCTGGGAAATATTAGGGAGAAGTTGTTTGACAAAGTCCTGGACCACAGAGAAAATGTCTTTGAATGATTCAGGTAGCCCCCTGATCCTAAAGTTCTCTCTCCTGGACCTGTTCTCCAAATCATCGATCCGCGACATAGCTATGTCCAATTGGTCCTGGAGGATTAGAATATGGTCAGAGTTCTGCCGAGTTGTGGCAATTGTCTGATCGAGCTTGTTTTCTATGGATTCCATCCTGGATCCTATCATCTGAAAGTCCCCTCTAAGTTCTCCGGTTATCTTTGCTGCTGTTTGAGCGAGACCCCTGTCCAGCAGAAGTGACAGTTGTGTAAATAGGTCAGTCGTATGTGACAGGGAATGTGCAGTGACGTCCGCCATGACAGGCCTTTCAGATGCCTGAGGGGAAGTAGGCCGTAAGGGAGAGCCCATGATATCTGCCATGGTTTGCTCCAGCAGTGACTCTGTTGAGGCTGGGGAGTGAGCCATGGTGGGGAGGGGGCCAGCCGGGGTCCCTGGTGTTAGCAAACGGGCTACAGAGGCATACGAGGGTCTGGCATCAAAGGGCTCCTCCGTGTCAGTGAGGAAGGGCTGAGCGCCGCCCGCCATCTTGTGTTCGCGTGTCCCGCTTACCGCCTCCAGCTGCGGTCCCAGGCTGCGTCTCGTCGGTCCCACCGACATGTACGGATACTCCTGCCTTTCCCCCACCGATCAGCGTTGGCGTGGTGATCGGCCGGGACCCGAACCGCCCGCTAGATCCGTCGATCGGCCGGAACGATGCGGAGCTCCAAGGCTAAGCTGCCATCCCGGAGCTGTCCGCGCATGCGCCTGAAAAAAAAAATATAATTTTAATATATTTTCCAAAGGCATTATTCTGACTCCGATTGTTGTGATAGCGATATATCTCTTGCTGAGACCTCTATGCCTGGCCTGTATAAGTAGATATACTCACTGTGGACAATCCTTGTCAGATAGCTGAACTCGTCAATACCGATTCATTCAAAAGAGGTGTTTATTCTTTAACTTCAGGGGTTACAGAATATAACAGGAACAGCAGATGAATGGTAATAGTATTGTGCGGTCAAAAGATGATGCCTTTCCCAAGTACCGTGCAGATACATGTGTGTCCTTGTACATGGCTTGCTAGCTGAGGGAATGACACAGGAAGTACTACCCACAGGAAGTAGGGAGGGGCCTACATAAACTGGAAAATGTGGTAACTAATGAGGAATTACAGAGAACATGTACATTGCAAGAAAGGCCACTAGATGGCAGCATAGGATAACACATAGATTTAGCTATGAGAAAATAGTTAAGCAAACCACACTAAATGAACTCCAATCTACACAACAATGCCAATATTAACTGAGGCTATGCATCTCATATTCTATGCCCATATTGGGGCAGCACAGGCATATATGTGAAAATATATGTTTGTAAATATATTGTCCAGATATTTTTGAACATATAAAAAAATGCATTTAAACATATATCTTTAAATATACTTGTAAATGCATTCCAAAAATATAATTTAAATGTATTTTACAAAGATATATATTAGAAAATATATTTTTAAAATATGTTTTTCTGAAAATATTTAATGTCTAATAAAGACATTTCAACATATATTTTGTCTGACATTTTTGTAACTATGACATAGATAACATTCTGAATACATTTATAAGAGACCCACTACCATTTTAAAATGGCTTGTTTTACTCTTTTAAAATAAAAATAAATACAATAAAAAAACAAAAGATTCAAATAAAATATAAAACATTTTTTATAAGATTTTAAGCACATAATCCATTTAATACAAAGCAGATAAACTTCTCGCATCCACTTTCTATTCCCAAAGAATTTTTGTACAAGTCATTCTGAATTGAGAACACTTGTCGGCGGACCAGCAAAACGTCTTAAAATACAGCAAGTCCAGTTATATTGATTTATTGATTGACCTGAATGAATGAGAACCTTCACAGACATCCACCTCCACAGTCCAAGGGTCTTGTCTGCTTACAGAGTACCGGGAGAAATTCTGGATATAAATATTCAATGTTCTGTTTAATCCATGAATCAGTAGTTGCACTATTATTACCAAACTCGCTCATCAGTGTCTTTATGGTCCTTGCTTTGTGCACTGGTGATCAGTCATGTTGGAACAGGAAGGGACCATCCCCAAACTGTTCGCACAAAGTTGGGGGCATGACATTTTCCCAAAATGTCTTGGTATGCTGACGCCTTAAGTGTTCCCTTCACTGGAACTAAGGAGCCAAACCCAACCCCTGAAAAACAACCCCACACCATAATCCCCCCCCCCCCCACACCATAGTCCACCAAATGATTTGGACCAGTGCACTAAGCAAGGTCCATAAAGACATGGATACGTGGGTTGGGGTGGAGAAACTTGATTGGCCTGCAGATAGAACACCTTTGGGATGAATTTGTGTGGAGACTGTGAGCCAGGCCTTCTCATCCAACATCAGTGCCTGAACTCACAAATGTGCTTCTGGAAGAATAGTCAAACATTCCCACAGGACAGCCTTTTCAGAGGAATTGAAACTGTTATAGACTGGCATGCTATTAAAACTCATGTGCGTGTAAAGGCAGGTGTTCCAAAACTTTTGGCAATATAATATATATAGTATATATACTGTATATTCTTTTTATACTAAGTCCAGTCCATTGTTTGGACTTAGTGCCTGCCGAAGGGTAATTCCAGCAGCCAGTTAAAAGGAATTGGGAAATTAAAGTTCTCCCCAGCACAAAATTAAAACTCAGCAGCTACACAAAGGGGGTTATTTACTAAAGGAAAATCCATGTTGCACTACAAGTGCAAACTACAAATGCAAAGTGCACTTGAAATTGCATAGAAAGTGCACTTGGAAGTGCAGTCGCTGTAGATCTGAGGGGGGCATGGAAAATAAAAAAAACTGCATTTTAGCTTGCACATGATTGGATGATAATATTAGCAGAGCTTCCCCTCATTTCTGTTCTACCCCTCAGATTTACAGCGCCTGCACTTACAAGTGCACTTTCAGTGCAATTTCAAATGCACTTTGCACTTGTAGTTTGCCCTTGTAGTGCAAAGTGGATTTGCCTTTAGTAAATAACCCCCATACTGTATACATACTGCAGCTGCTGACTTAATATTAGGACACTTACCTGTCCTGCAAGCCGGCGATGTTGGTACCCCAGCCAATGTTTCTATTGGCTCTCGGGTGCTGCTGTCTCCATTGCCTATAGGGGCCAATTCACACCACATGCAGTCCAGTGCGTTTTTTTTTTTGTCTGCATGGAAAGTAAGTTATATGGTTTTCAATGGCATAATTCACACCAGTGCTTGCAGTTCCAGCAAAAAAGTAGAGCATGCTGCATTTTTCCTGCACTGTAATGGAACACTGTAAAGCACATCAAAAACGCACTAGAATGGATTTTTTCCATACAGATACCAATTATGGGCCACCTTTCAGCCCGATAACAATATGAGGTACTGATATTCTGTTTACATCCAGCTGCCCCCAGAAGTAGCCTGATATCGGTTGACACCTAGGCCTTTTTTTTTGGTATTCTAACAGCCACTGGCCACTGTCAGAATACAGGGAAAAAGAGCAGATAGCAGGGGAATCAATAGCCAGGTTGCTATTGACTATTTTAAATTGCAGTAGCCAATAGCTAGTGGGCTATTGCACCCGCCCACTGCCTGTTGTCAATCAGCAAAGGAGAGGATTTGAAGGAGAACATTCTTCCTCTGCTGATTGACAACAGGCAGTGGGAAGGGGGCACAATAGTCAGCCTAATTTTAAAATTTTAAACAGCCAATGGTAGTCTGGCTTTGGTTCCCCCACTACCCGCTGTTTACATTCAGCTACCATCAAATAAATTGTGCAGAAGGGGGTTAGCGGTGTCTGGGGTGTGTGTGTGTGTTGTGTGGAGATGGAAAGCTAATTTTTTTATTTTTTTTGGCAGATTCTGACAGATGGGCCACCAGCCGCTGTCAAAGCACCTGACCAAGACTGACAACTGGTGAATGGAAAACCGGAATAAGCACTTGGAAGAAGAAAACCAACACTGAGACAACTTGCCTTTGGTAAGCGGACAACTTAATTACGGTGGTGGGCACCTTCCCTTTTTTTTATATCACTGCATTCAACAGGCACTATATCTGATCATCATATCTGCATCATTCTTCATTATTCATTTGGTCATCAGCGTTTGAGATTTGTGGTGATATCATTAAGAACTTTTGAGGTTTGGTTTGCCAATTGTGTGCTGTTGGCATACAATTTTGGGATCACCGATTTGGCGTATTAACCTCTCATTGTTTATACATATAATTGGACATTCATTTTGTGAATTTATATACAAATTTTTCTGTGCACTCTAATTTTTTGTTTTGGTTAATTATTGTGCACCGTTTTTGGCATATCAGCCCCTGGATGCCAATCTTTCAATGTGAATTGGTATTGGTGAAATTTTTCAATTTTAATTGTCATTGACTTTTTTATATTGGCGCAGTCTTTTCATTTTTTATCTATTTATTGTGTGTTATTCCACCAGTACTGCTGCCTTTGTTATTTATTTATTTTTATCTTTATTTTCTGTTTGACCAATCATTTGCCCTTTCATTCTACAGTGTTTTAAGGCAGAGGTAGGCAACCTTAGAGAGGTGGAGATCTGCCTGAACAACATGGGAGAAGTCAAAGATCACAGGGCACAGTGTCCTCCAATGTTGCCTCCCCACACCTGACTAAAACCTATAATTGCCGTACTACCGCGCTGCAAGCCTGTGCCTTTCACATTTTGCCTCCTCACCACCTTGCAGAATTTCTCAGAGGCGCATTGGAGCATTGCATACCGCACTTGTGAATGAGCCCTAAGTTGCATTTGGCAATAGCACTTTTAAGGCTCATTCACATGTGAATTTTGGGGTGGTAAAACCCTGCCCCCAATTCCTACCCCCTTTAGCTGCTAAGGGAGGGTGTCAGGGTGCCATGGGAGGTGGATGCTTGAGAGTTACTATTAGATCTCAAGCAATCAGAATAACAGTACCAATGGGGACCGTTGGGTAACTGGGAGTTTACTGTACTACATTCATTATAGTATCAGTGAGTGCACTGAGGTAACTACATACTATATACACAAGTAGGATTTTTGTTTTGTGGAACATCCTTACTTTTACCTTGGGAGAAACCCTCTTGGGGGGGTCAGCAGCAGACTGAAGGAAACCCTCTAATCATTTAAGTACATTTTTCCACAAGTCATCAATTTCTAACAAATGAAATTAATGGATATAGTGAGAAAATAGGCCATTATGTTACTTAAAAAGTTTTTATGCATTTCCATAGAGTTGCCTGGTGTAATGGATATTTTGAAAACAACAAGAGCGCAGCTAATAGCACTGAAGAATGATTGTGGAAGTTCATCCTCTGTGGGTGTATAGTGTGCATCACCTTCTGTCCCATCTGAAGACTTGAGCTCATCTCCTTGTCAAGTGTCGTACTTAAAGCCTAAACAGGTAGGTTTTCTTTTGGTATCGAAACATTAAAACGTTGTCTTTTTTTTTAAAATATCAAACATATCCTACTCCTGTTTACCTGCTTTGTGTAAGTGTATTTGTACAGAGCAGCTCAGATCCTTCTCTTCTCAGGTCCCATGCCGTTGCTCCTGAACCAGAGCTCTGTGTGTCCAATCACACACTGAGCCTTGCCTTGACCCCATCTCCTAATTAGCTCACTGGCTGTGATTGACAGCACCGTGAGCCAATAGCTCCCACCGCTACAGAAAGCCAATCAGCAGTGCAAGTCCCTGGAGAGACAAGGCTCTCGTGGACATCACTGGATTGAGAGAGGGCTCATGTAAGTATAGGGGGGCTGCTGCACACAGAAGTTGTTTTTACCTTCATGCATAGAATACATGAAGGTAAAAACCCTTGTACCTTTACAACCACTTCAATAAAAAGTAACCTTTAAGGCGGTGCCTCCAAGCGGCTGACAGATGGAGAGAACGGGTACAGTTAGACCCTATGAAAACATCATTTGACATGTAGACTGTAAGCCAATTTGACTGTTGTGTCAAAATAAGATATCTTGCTCAGTCTGGTATTAGTCTGAACTATATAAGACAAGTTGTAGGCAAGATGTTGATTTTTGTACTGATTTTTGAAAAGTCCACAATATTTTGATGTTTTTTTTACATGCTTAATTTTGTTAGTTTTATTTACTCAGCTGCATCTATTAGACCCCTTTCACACTGAGACAGAATTCAGGCGTTTTAGCACTATAAATAGCCTCTAAAAAGCTCATGAAACTGCATCCCTTTCAGTACAATGAGTACTTTCACACTGGGGCGATGCGCTTGCGGAACATTAGAAAGAGTCCTGCAAGCAGCATCTGGGGCGGGTTGGGAGCGCTATAAATAGCGCTCCTAAAATGCACCTGCCTATTGAAATTAATGGGCAGCACTTCCAAAGCACTTTAAAAGCGCATTAAAAACTGTACTTTTTCCCTTAAAAAAAAAAAAACGCCTAAAAGGTGTTGCAAAAACCGCCGAAGCTTTAGCAGCGCTGCAGTGTGAAAATGGTCTTATATGGCTTTTGATTCACAGGGAAAATCTAATAAGTCTAATATTTTCCATTTACTTTTTAAAGCTGCCACTTTGGCAAGTTTCCTGGGACTTCAAAAGGTGTGATCAGTGACGCTCTTACGAGAAAAATTCCGGTGTTGAAATATCACCTGAAGGGAAACATCAGGAACCTCATCAGAATACCACAAATAAACTTTTATGTCATTAATGTCATTTACCACAGTTAACACCACTTTCTATTCTCTGTGTTGTAGGTTTTGTATATTTACATGATAATAAAGTTGTGTGTAGTGTACTGTGTTGTTGTTTTTATTTCCAAATATTTGCTGGTTTTATAGGCCTACAATATATAAAATACAATATATAAATGCACAGCATTTCAAAGTGTAATAGGAATGTATTTTTATTTTATTTTACATTCAGTACATTTACATTTATATTTAAAATATATTTTAAAAAACATTCTTAATATATTTTTCCCAAATATATTGCCATATATTTGAAATGCTACAATTTTGGCCAGATTCAATATATTTCAAAAATATATTTCAATATATTTGTGAATATATTATTGAATATATTGGGTAATGCATTGTGAAATATGTTGCAAATATATTCATAAATATATGTTAAATGCACTTCTAAATGCATTTAGCAATATATTTTTGCAGCCATAAATATATTGCAAAGTGCATTTTGGAATGCATTGTAAATGTATTTGGAAATATATGTTAAATGTACTTCTGAATGCATTTAGCAATATATGTCTGAATATACAGTATTCACAATGCATTCCAAAATGCATGTTGCAATATATTTATGGCTGCATAAATATATTGCTAAATGCATTTAGAAGTACAATTAACATATATTTATGAGTATATTTGCAACATATTTCACAATGCATTTCACAATATATTCAATAATATATTTACAAATATATTGAAATATATTGTTGAAATATATTGAATCTGGCCAAAATTGTAGCATTTCAAATATATTGCAATATATTTGGGAAAAATATATTAAGAATGTTTTTTTTAAATATATTTAAAATATATTTTTCTTCCACATGGGAATGTCTGTCTAAGCATGCTCCTCCCAGCGGAGGGTCCCTTTGCTAGAGCCGCTGTGGTACAGATCTTTCAAAAGGAACAGGCCTGGGCCACAGAAGAAGTGAGGCCTTGTATGTGTATGTTGTGCTCCTTCCAGACCTACAGATTGGGGCAAGACAAATGTGCTGTGCTATGGAAATGGTGGAGGGTGGTCCTTCTAGTGTAAGGGCTGGCAGGAATGATGAGTGGTGTGTCCAGCATGGTTTTCCTATGTCACGGCCCCAAGCAGACAACAAGGGGGTTGTTGCAAGGACCATTTTGCTCCTTTGGGGCCTGATACCATTTTTGTAACCCTGTACATACATTTTTGCTTCGGTGTGATAATATAACTGTTGGCCCAAGATAAAAGGGTAAATACATATCGAAGAGACCAGATTTAGTAATGATTTCCGTGTATAAAGAAAATATTCAGCTGAAAAGAATGAAAAATAGATCAGCCTTATAATGGTTTGAACTTTACCTATAAACTGCACATAATTTCCCACATGCACGGATTCGCATGCAATATATATCTCCATTATGAACATCACTTCAACTGAACGACCTCTTACAAAATCTTTTGAACCTTCCCAATACCTAAAGGTTTTAATTCCCTGATTCTCGCATGTAATGTGAGCCAGGAAGTACTGTGTGCAGTAGTTATTGATCTTTTCTGCACAAAGAGCAAAGTGTTACCAAGAAACAAATTGCTGGTGTTGCCTGAGTGTTTTTATTCCCTTAGCTATCAGACATGCTGTTATAGCTAAGTTTTGAATTCTGTGTTTTCCCCAAGCACAACACTAAAAGAAATGATTTAGGGTTAAGCTTGGCCTCTTAGAAGTAGAATGTATAATAGAAAGGTAATAATATTTTAAACATTGCTATCTTTAATCAAATATGTCCTGGCCCAGGCCTGTCACCCCTTGAGCATTAATACGTTGCCATATACAGATCTTAGATGGACACTCGCTTTAAGCTGGAGAGCCTGGCACTCATGCTCTGTTTAAATTCTGTACTCTAGGAATTCTTCCCTGCACTCTACACATGTGCTATTGATTCACATAGAAAAAAGATAGCCCCTTTATATCCCCAATCCCAGATAAAGACTCACCCAAAATAAATGCTTCATGTGCGCAACTATCTGGGGTCTGCAATTGGTCGGTTATTTGGTGAGGGAGGTTTACTTCCTACTATGTCTCTGGAACAGGTAGTGAAAGACAATCTCCATGATTGGACACAAATCTGGTTTTAATAGAGTGTGTGACAGACCTAGCCGGGACAGAGGCTCTTGGAGAGGACTAAATGCGAGCCTCTTGCCTTCTGATTATGGGCCAGGGCCTCAAAACAGGAAGGTGCATGGGCTATCCCAGCAGACAGACCTGGAACATTAAGACTACTTTTCCAACATCCTTGAGTTGACCTGTTCGGGGTCCCACTGTGGCTGTTGGACTGTTTCTCAGCGGGGGGTATTGTCATGGACCTTGGAATGCTGGAGTGTTTTTAATCTGTTACACAGTGGGGGGTCTTCTGCCCTGTCTTAAGGCTAATCCCCCCCCCCCCTTGCAGACGGCTCCATGGTCTGGAGAAAAAGCATTGTTCTGTGTCTGGCTGTTTGTGTACATTGATTGCCCCCTGGGGCTCCTGTCTCATAACACAAAGCAGTCCTTCTATTCACTGGGACCATTCCCTGCTGACCCAGTTTCAAATCCTAAGAGGACCTAATTGAGAACTACAATGTACTTTACAATTGACCAATAGGAAAGTGGTTGTTGGGGGCAGGGCGTTTAAACTGCTGTATAAAAATGTGTGTTCATCCAATAAAAGAGTTTCCTGTTTGAACTTACATACAGCCTGCCTGGTGTTTGTTCTGATGGATTTTGAATGGCATATAGCTGTAGTTCAGGTCCCGGAGCATCGGATGGCCAAACCATCAGACATTGCGGTCTGAAATCTGATCCAATAGTAACAGAGGAGTGTCGGGAGAGCGGAGCCGATCGAGCAAGGGTCTCGTTACAGAGGGGTCCATTTTTTAATGGCACAACTTAGAGTGCAATTAAAGTAGATGAAAGACTAGAAGAACACTTGTGCTCCTAAAATCACTAATAATTAAAAAAAAGCAACCAATCACTACACATTAATGTTAAGCAAACTGACATGGTTTTAGTTCACTGGAAGATCCACGGACCCAGCCTGAAATCCATGAACCCCAAACACAGTGCCCACAACCCATTGCCAGCTACATCCTTTTTAGCCCCTTTAAGGCCAATATGCATATTCTTGGAAAGACACCTAGTCCCCACATTGATGGAAACAAGAGACTCATCCTGAAATCCCTGGCCCAGTTAATGTAGGGGTCTGCAGGGAAGTGACGTTTTTGTGCACAAGCTCGCCGCTCGTAGTTTACATGCTTTAAACTTGTTTTGTTCATGTGAGTACCACAGCTTAAAGCTGAATAAAGTACATTTTGTTTTTACGGTATCACACTATTTGGAACCCCTTTTTTTCTTCCACATATCTTCATGGGTGAACCCGGGAGGGGTACCCAAAACACACACTCGATTTAAGAAGTTCACCTTTATATCCTATATCTGCAGAGATTTTTGTTTAGATGCCACCTAGAGGAAACCGTTGATATCTATCCATAAAGGCTGGTAACAAGATTGATGGTTAGTACACAAAAGCATCGGACCAAAAACCTGTGCATGCTCAGAATCAAGTCGACGCATGCTTGTAAGCATTGAACTTAGTTTTTTCAGCACGTCGTTGTGTTCTACGTCACCGCGTTCTGGCCCGATGGGATTTTGGACTGATGGTGTTTACGCACATCAGACCATCAGACCACTTCAGCGGTCCGATGAAAACGGTCCGTCGGACCAGTCTCATCGGTTTGGTCTGATCGTGTGTACGTGGCCTATCACTGAAGTTTTCTAACTTTTATTTTCACTGATCACTATTACATATTAGTTGCAGAAAGATTTTGATATTTATGCATTTATTTTATTAGTAGCAGCGCAGCACCAGTCACTTTACACACTATTTTTTGGTCACAGATTGGTCAATCGGTGTAATCAGCAGCTACAGTACCACCCAACTTATTTGGTGACAGCACGGGAATATCACTTTATTTATTTACTTGTGTAGGAAGGTTGTTCTACTCAAAAGTGATTCGGAAGCGCCGCAAAACACAGGAGTTTCTAACCCCTTTTTTGTTAAAGCGCCCTTGTAGCGGCCGAAAAGCACAGCTCAAACAGCGGTAAAGTGCCGCTAAAACATGAGACCCTTTACCGCCATGTAAATGGGGTCTTAAGAAAACTCTATAGTGGATTTTATACACATGAAATGAAAGACTTAAAGGTACACTAAAGTGATTTTTTTTTTCCGTAAAATAACAAACATGTTTTACTTTCCTCCACTGTGCAGCTAGTTTTGCACAGAGTGTCGCCAAACCCTGTCTACTGGGGTCCCTCGATGGCTGTCTTGGCTCCTCCTCGCAAGAGCTTTCCACCTTCATGCGAGCGAGCTCGCATGGTGGAAAGCTTTTGCAGGCGCGCTCCCGTGATACAGCGGCGGGCATAGCAGCCGACTGTATCACTCGGCCCCGCCCCCGGTGCACCGCGTCATCGGATGGGATTGACAGGCTGGCTGCGCTGCTACCAATCCATCCAGCCTAGCCAATCAACGACCAGGGTGGTACGGAAGAGGATCAGGGGGACGCGCGCGGGACTTTCGAGGGGTGAGAAAAGTAAAACAGGGGTTCAGGGGGGTGGTACCGTCGGATGTTTTTTCACCTTAATGCATACGATGCATTAAGGTGAAAAAACATTTACCTCTACAACCCCTTTAAGACTCAGTATACTAAGTATGCGTTACCAATAAAGCAGTCAGCAGAATAAAACACCTAATTAGACATTTCAGTTAAAAACAGAAAGCTTTTGTTGCACACGTTTGCAAACACATGTGAAGCCACAGTGCCTTCATTACAAATCACTTGCTTTTAAACACAACTTGTGAAAGTACAGGAAAGTACAGGAATTTGACTTGATTCCAGACACTTATATTTCCTGTACAGCCCAACTCTGGCTGGCATTGGGAGCGGCAGGGCTCTAATGCCGCGTACACACGATCGGAATTTTCGAAAAGAAAACCGTGGATTTTTTTCCGACGGAAAGTTGGCTCAAACTTGTGTTGCATACACACGATCACACAAATTTGATCAACCACTATTTTATTCTCCAGTGTCTCTGCTTTCAGAAACTATATAAAGATTTTGGGGATTCTAAGTAATCATCAGGCTTAAAATTATTTTTTGAATGTGTACAAAAAAAGAAACCCCAAAAAAACAAATACCTAAAAAACAGATAAGGCAGCAAAAGTGTTACAGTCAAAAAAGACACAAAAGTACTGTATATGTATCTATAGCCCAGCCCTCAAAATTTCCACTTGCCTACTAGCATTTGGCGAGTAGATTTAAGCTGGGGGCGAGTGATGACAGGGCTGCATGACCAATCTCCCTCCAATCTGTGCCTACACTGAGGCCGCGTACACACGATCAAATTTGTCCGCTGAAATCGGTCCGATGGACCGTTTCAGCAGACAAATCCGATCGTGTGTACGGGCTAGCGGACAGGTTTGTCCATCGGACAAATTTCAAAGCATGCTTTGAAATTTGTCCGCTACAAACCTGTCCGTCGGATATGTCCGCTGGTTAGTACGGCAAACCAGCGGACATATCTTCCCGCACATGCGTCGTATCCTGTGAATGGATCCGACGCATGCGCGTGGAAGTGTTTACTTCCTGGTGCGGTGACGTAGCGGTGACGTGGTGGCGTCAACGTCCCCGCCGCGTCACCACGCTGTCTGCCGGCGGGGATTTTGATCCGATGGTGTGTACACGCCATCGTACCGAAATCCGATGAGACATGTCCGCTCTAAACTGTCCGTCGGACAAGTTTGAGCGGACATATCTCATCGTGTGTACGAGGCCTCAGAGTCCCGATGAGATTGGCGGCCGAAGAGGAAATGTGCATGCTCAGGAAAAGTAGTCTGGTGAGCCGCGCACAGGCAGAGCAGTACACAGGTGTTCTCCTTACAATTCTCATTAAGCCATGGGACCTCCTCTCCTCACTGCCAGCCTGAATAAAAGGGGGAAGTGAGGACATGCAAGCATGGAGTCGCCCACACAGGCTCCTGATGATGAGATGAATGGAAGAGGGAGAAAGAGAGAGAGAGAGTTGCAGAGGAGACAGCAAGAGAATGGGGAAGAGACCCAGTTCTAGTGCCCTGCCCCTCTGGTCTGCCCCCAGTGCCCTGTCCCTCTGGTCTGCCCCAGTGCCCTGTTCCTCTGATCTGCCCCCAGTGCCCTGTCCTATGTTGTTAAAGTTGTTGTTGGTAATATTTAATTTTGTAACTTTATTCTGCATAAAATATTAAACAGTGTCATTCCATGAGATAATCTACGAGGACGTGTTTACGGGTGCAATTAGGCGCAGGGCTGTGTATGATTTAGGTGGGGCAACTGGTGGCGAGTAACTCTTGAGGCCTGGCTAGTAGCTCAGGACTTGACATTTTGAGCCCTGTACTACAATGAATATGTATGTACCTTTTTCTGCTTTCAGTTTTGATTGTGGTGCAAGGCTGCTTTAAAGTACTAACAACTCAGACCAAAAGTGTACTAATGTCCCCATTAATTGTTATATCAGTTGAGGTGCCAAATAGAAAGTGTCTTATATCTAGAATTCATTCCTTCCTTTTGACTACTCTCCTAGCCGATCTTGCAAACTTTGAAAGGGTGGGTTGGGGAGGACGGCATAGGTACCTCAATGGAAATGTTTGCACCAATATTCTGGAACAGGCCTTGCTGTCCCTATCACCCACCCAGAGACTGTCACAATTGTTAATTATACATAGATATTACCCCATTAAAACTTTTCCATTGGTGGAGAAGAGACAAGTCAGATTGTCCCTGGTGTCAAAGAGCGCCAGCAGATCCAATCCATATGCTTTGGAATTGTCCAGAGTTAAGATATAGGTGAGCAGTAGTAGACACTATCAACAGAGTGTTTCAAACACTGGGGTTGATTTACTAAAACTAGAGAGTCCAAAATCTGGTGCAGCTGTGTATGGTAGCCAATCAGGTTCTAACTTCAGCTTGTTCAATAAAGTGGTTGTAAAAAAAATGTTGTGTGTGACAGCCCCCCCAGCCCCCCTAATGCTTAAATGAGCCCCCTCATGATCTAGCGATGTCCACTTCTAGCCTTGTGTCTCCTGGGACTCATGCCGCGTACACACAATCACTTTTCGGCATGGAAAAAAACAAATTTTTTAAAAACGTCATTTAAAATGATGTGGGCTTCACATCGTTTTTCATCTTTTGAAAAACGTAAAAAAAAAATTCGAGCATGCTTAATTTTTTAACGTCGTAAAAAATGTTTTTCGGTTTGTAAAAAAGGATCGTGTGTGGGCTAAAACGATGTTAAAAACAAGGTTTTAAACCCGCGCATGCTCAGAAGCAAGTTATGAGACGGAGCTTGAATGGAACTTCCCCTTTAGAGTGCCGTCGTACGTGTTGTACGTCACGGCACTTTGCTCATAATTTTTTTGAAAAACGATGGTGTGTGGGCAACGTCGTTTTTTAAGATGAAGTTGGAAAAACATAATTTTTTTCCATGATGAAAAACTTCATTTTTTTCCATGCTGTAAAGTGAAAAAAAAAATGATGTTTTTTCAACTTCATCATTAAAAACGACGTTTCCCACACACCATCGTTTTTCAAATTACACTCCTGATTGGATTTTGGCAGCAGCGAGAGCCATTGGCCCCCGCTGCTGTCAATCACAGCCAGTGAGCCAATGAGGACATGGAGGGGGTCGGGTCACACCATTGCAACATGCTTGCTGTGAGGGCATCCTACAGGATGGAGGAGCCTGGAGCGCCCATGAGGGACCCAAGAAAAGGAGGATCCAGTCTGTTCTGTGCAAAACCACTGCACAGAGTAGGTAGATATAACATGTTTGTTATTTAAAAAACAAAAAACAAGACTTTATAATTACGTTTAGCATTGACAAAAAAAAAACCCTGGAAGCTGATTGATTTCTATGCAGGGCTGCACCAGGTTTTGCACACTCTATTTTTAGCAAATCAACCCCACAAGTCAGTTGCGTAGAGTTGGGGGGCGGAGGCAGAGGTTGCCCTGGGCGCAACATTTAGGGGGGCGAAATCCCACATCAGGCAGTGTGTGTTTTACTGCACCCTACCATTTACTTCCTGTGTCGTTGGCGCCCTGTGATTCGGCGAATGGGATCATGTGCTGCGTCTGTGGCGGGGCTTGCTTATCCGTGATCACGACGGGGTTGGCCTATCCGTGATCACGGTGGGGCTGGCCTATTCGTGATCAGGGCGGAGCTGGCCTATGTGTGAACGTGGTGGGGCTGGCCTATCCATGATCGTGTTGGGGCTGGCCTATCGGTGATCGTGGCGGGGCTGGCCTATCCGTGATTGCGTCAGGGCTGGCCTACGCGTGATCGCAGCATGGCTGGCCTAGACGTGATTGCGGCGGGGCAGGCCTATCCGCGATGGCGGTTTCTCCTGGAGTACCGCCTCCACCTTGTTGTAAACACCGCTGCTGTCTTCACCTCCTCCAGGCTCATAATTTATCCATCTATGATAAGTGTAAGTGAGCTTCATATAGACTATGCTGACTTAAGCCTATACCTTCACTTGCACAATTTCTTTACAGCTATTTCTGCTTTCTGTTTATTTAGCTTGGACTTTTGGACTATTGTTTGGTGCATACACTATATACCCGAAGGGATATCTTCCCATGGGCCAGCAGCCATGGAACACAATTGACTCTTCCACATATACCTCTGCATCTTGGCGTTATCCTTTTTAGGGTAAGAAAATGTCCAACAATAATTCCTGTGGGCCCCCCACCCCCTTTTTTTTTTATTATAGCATACATGAGGAACGTGTAAACCTATATGAAATATATATATATATATATATATATATTTTTTTTTTTTTTTTCAGTTCAGGCCTTCAAGTTCAACATCAGTGAATGACCTCACAAATGCGCTTCTGCAAGAATGGTCAAAGATTTACATAGACACACTCCTAAACCTTGTGGACAGCCTTCCCGGAGGAGTTGAAACTGTTATAGATTCAAATGGTGGGCCAACTTACTATACGGACTAAGACTGGGATGCCATGAAATAACATCTGTGTGTACACAGGCAAGCGTCACAATACTTTTGGTAATATAGTGTGTATGTATATATATATATATATATATATATATATATATATATATATATATATATATATATATATATATATATGTGTGTATGTATATATGCAGCTATATATGAATGCAGTGTATATATATATATATATATATATATATATATATAATTATTATTATTTTTACTACTTTTTTATATACATGTATACTACTTTTTTCTACCTGAATTGAAGCATTTTTTTTTTGATGTCACAATGTAGAGTATAAGATTTCCTATCATCTGTGCCCAGTCTTGCCACACAGAGTTAATCCAGCACTGAGTAATCCTCTTTTAAAGTTCAGTGCAATTTAACAGAATTCCAGATAAAAAGCTGCCAAATTATAAAGTCCGTTTCTCTGTTATTGCTTTCAGTAACAGGTTATTTACATATCTAGCTTGGACATGTTTATCATAACAAGAGGTGATCCAAAGTTCATTGTATATTACTAGGATGTGTTATGATGTTATATCACCTCATGTTATGATAAACAAAACATAACATATGATAAACATGTTCTAGCTAGATATGTAAATAACCTCTCACTCAAAGCAAGAAGAGAGAAAACCGACTTTTTTATTTAGGCAGGGTTTTATCTGGAAGGCTGTTCATTTTCACTGAACATAAAAGAGGATTCCTCAGATCTTGATTAACTCTGTGTGGCAAGACTGGGCACAGATGATAGGAAATCTTATACTCTACATTGTGACATCAAAAAAAAAAATGCTTCAATTCAGGTAGAAAAAAGTACATCCACTTTAATGCAGTACAGTTCTCTGCTAGAGACCCCAGAGGTTTAGCGATAAGCTGTGAATTTTAACTTGATTCTATCCTTCTAATAGCCATTTTTAGGGTGAACATATTCATTAAACAAATTAGGGTTTTCTGATTTTCTGTTCTGTAAATTTATTACATTTTTTGAATAGGACATGCAATCCTATTTACAATATGCTAAAAACGTAAGCACATCCTTTGATGAAGAGTAAAGAAAAGGCTGGGTTCTTCTTTAGCTCTTTGTTGTTATTTGACTATGCATCAACTGATACAACAATAAGAAAACTGCAATTTCCATTTGCTGTTGGGTCAATGGACTCATAAAATCAAGTCTTAGGATGTTCTCCAGCAGGTATTTTTCAGTCTTTATGTTGAAATGGTTTATTGGATTGCATCGTCCTGGCACCCTGCAAGATATCAGTTTACAAGAAGCACAAATCATCCTGTCATTCAGATCCCCCACAAGGTGATGTATTACCTAAGTGAGACTGGTAAGCTCACAGATGGCTCTGAACCAACATGAGCTGCATGCAATCGGAAACTTGTAAAATTGTTGATTATAGATGATGGCCACGGAGCACCTCCCAAGACGCTTGAAATTATGCTGGTTCTATCCCCTCTCCTTTGCTCATTGAAATCAGCAGGCAGCAGAAGTCAATTGTCTAGTCTCATCAGATTCCACCCAGCACATACACATGCTACACAAAGATTCGAAGGATCTTATAATCCTTGTGAAAGAGGTACAATTCCTGCTGCTTTCCTTCTTTGTAAACAGAAGGTAGGAGAAGTTTTGCACAGGAATGAATATTAGTGGAGTTAAAGGGAACAAAGTTCTTTGTCTGCCTCTGACTTTATGAAAGTTGTTTTGCATTTTGTCTTTCAATTACAAGCCCCCACTGCTATACTTTAGGGATAATTTCACCAGATGGTGCTGGCAAACATATTCTGTCTTAGGTTTTTAGTCAAAATGAAGGAGACTGGAGTGTCACTACTGATGTAGTGGTGCAAAGACTTAAGGTGAACCTGTGGGGAATAGAAAACTATGAGACTAACAGCAGCAGCGGGTAGTTAATAGCCTAAGCTGCCAGCACATATTTGTTGATGCAAAATATGTCTAACAGAACCACACATAAAAAGCTATGCAAAATAGTAACTTCATCAAAGCTATTATTTGTATAATCAAAGAACTTGCCGCCTATGCTACAATTTCCAGCCCTTCTGATAGGCCACCCTAAGGCTGCATTCACACCTAGGCGTTTTAACGCCTGAAGCGCAACGCTACAATACGCCGGAGGGATGAAATAACATTATTGTCTATGGTGACTGTTCACATCTTAACGCCGAATGCCGAAACGCCGGTCGCGTGAAGCTTAAACAAGTCCCGGACCTTTTTTTGTCGCGCGTATCGGGCGGTTTGGGCGTATTTGAGCGTTTCCATTTCCCATAGAAAGTAATGGAAACGCTCGATTCAAGTGACTTGCGCGACAACGAGCGTTTGCTACAGGCGTTTTGTCGCTCTAATCAATAGAACTTTTCACCCAGGCAGAAGAATAAAAAAATCTACCAACATAGCAACAAGTGATGAAAAGATGATAATTTTTCCTATTGGCTAAAATAAAAAACGTCGAAGTACAAAAACGTCGGACGACGCTGTATGCAAACGCGCAAATAAGCTTGAATATGCGCGACAAAACGCCGGCAAAAAACGACCGAAAAAAACGACCGAACGACCGATGTTCAGGTGTGAATGCAGCCTAATACTGGGCATTTAAAAAAGAAGGGTCATCCGGGTTATTGCAGATTTATATTTAACTAGGTGAATGCAGCATCACTCCGATGCTATATCCGTCCCCCGGCGCCTCTACACTAAGAACCGAGCGATCAGACCAACGCTGTATCCTGGCCTAGGCCAACAAGCCCAGGCCTAGGGCAGCACGGAAAGAGTCCCCGCCAGCTTTCACTACACTGTTAGTGCCAATCTTATGGGGCAGACTGGGCCTCCCTAAAGTGGCCGCACTGCTTCCAGAATGCGGGATGCCAGCATTCCTCAACTGTGGGGGGGGGGTGCTTCTAATTTTGACTGTCCTATTATCCTGGACCACAAACCTTCCTCACTGTGCTATATGATTTCTGCTGCGTCATTGGCATGGTTATACCTTCTTAGTCCTCTCCATAAAATGATCAGAAATTTGTGATTAAAGAAGAACTATAGGCAACACTTTTTTTTCATTTTTGTTTTTGGATAGAGTAAGGGAGGGTTTTGGCCCCTGTCAGTTTATTTTTTACCATCCCTGTCCCATTGCGGAGATTTCCCTTCACTTCCTGCCCCATAGCCAAACAGGAAGTGAGAGGAAATCTATGCAAATGAAGGGACTCCATTGCCCAACCCCCCCAGGCCCTCAAAACTAGTGTCCCCACTTGAAATTTTCAGGGCGGGTCTTAAACAGCAAGAGGTGTAGCCTTGACGGGGAGGGGTGGGCCATATTTAAATTAGGGGGTGCACAAGTTTAGTCAGGCCTAGGGCAGCACAAAACCTAAATACACCACTGGATCAGACACCACCGATCGCTTGGTTCTCACAGCTCACCAAGTAGAGAGCTGGTCACTGACAGTCGCAGCTGTCTGCTCTGCCCCCTCCTCGCTCGCTGGGGTGCTGGACTATGGAGAGGGTGTGATCGGCCAGCTCCGGCTCTCAGCAGCTCGCTGAGAGGCTCAGCCAGGTGTCTGTCCAGGGATCTAGGCGGATCCCGACTCCGTGGTCGTGATGACCCCGGAGCCTTGACTGACTCTGTGAAGTTAGCAGAAAGCAGGCTTCAGCCCGCTCTCTGTCAAAAACGGGTCACAGGAATGTAGAATGAATGTAGAATGAACTGCACTTTTGTGATCCACAGGAGAAGTACAGCCAAATGAGTTTTGGCTGTACTTCTATCATTGTGGGATGGCAGGCATGCCTAGTCTTTGAAACGAATAAATGGAAAAATTGGCGTGAGTTTTGGTCAATGCTAGAAGAATTCTGTCCCTAAGTGTGATCACTTCTGTTCTCTTTCACCATTTTGTGGCAAGCAGTTGTTGGCAGTAGATGTGTAAGTGGGTTAGCATTTATTTATTTTGAGGGGTTGTCAGGATCATTGTTCATGTTGATTGCTGTGGATCTCTATTGCTGGACGACATAATTGACTATAGATTTATACCCTAGGACAGTGATGGCGAACCTTGGCACCCCAGATGTTTTTGAACTACATTTCCCATGATGCTCATGCACTCTGCAGTGTAGTGGAGCATCATGAGAAATGTAGTTCCAAAACATCTGGGGTGCCAAGGTTCGCCATCATTGCCCTAGGACATGTTTTTTCTTGTTATTAAAGGAATTTTTGGAATGTGTGTTGTGTTTATTTACAATGTAGCCAGTAACAAGTGCATCACTTACTCATACCCAGGAGCTGTTATCTACCCTTATTTGAGGCCCCTCTGCAGACTGTGGGGAAAATGCCTTTTTTCGCTGCAACACAGGGACAAGATGTTTTGCCAGGGGCAAGTAGCTTGGTATGGTTCAGGTGAAGCATCACCCCACTTCCTAGGGCATCCAGGCTAGATGCTCAGATGCAAGTCAACAAGAATTGAGGGGAGGACGTGATTTTTTTTTCTGTAGGGTTCCCCCTTATAAACCAAGGACAGATTTCCTTGTATTGAATTTTGGAGAACTTCTCAATTTTTTTTAAAAGCATCATTGATTGTATACTATTAGTGTTTTTTATAACAACTGGTGACTGTGCAGCCACTGACGTGCCTAGCAACCAGTGACATTGTGGGGTTGATTTACTATAGACAAAAACACTTTTCACTTTGCAAAGTGCAGTTGCATTCAATTGCTCCAGAGTTTAGTAAATGAGCAGGAGCTCTGCTGACTTCCATCATCCAATCACATGCAAGCAAATATTTTTTTTCCTTGCACTTGATTGGTTATTCTTTTCAAAGTGGAGCTTTACCTCATTTACAAAGCTCTGGAGCAACTGCAAAAAGTGCTCTAGTCAGGAAGGGGTAAAATCTTCCAGGAATTAAGTAGTTAACTGAAGGGGGGTTAAATGCACCCCACTAGCGGCCGAAATTCGCCGCAAATCCGCCCATAGCATGGGCGGTAAAATAGCGCGTTTTACCACTGACGCTATGGGCGGCTCAGTGTGAAAGGGGTCTAAGGTGTGATTTCTTCTTGAATATGAGAACTCAAATTTGCTTGCTTTGTATAATATTTAATATAATGTTTTTTTTTCTTTTGTCAACTGTGGAATGACTTAATCATGAGGTTTAAAAAAGAGCCAAACTATATTTTTAAAACATTTGAATGCATTGGTACATTTCCCCCCTGGCAGTGCCCAGCTCTCCATGACCTTTGTTTGACAATGCCTTGTCTATTAGCCTTCAAAATAGAAATCATTGATTTTTAAGATTCACCTCCAGTTAACTAATGGGGTTTACATTATATTTAATAGTTTGCAGATTTTTTGGATGTGCTCACCAAATCTGAACTTGAATTGAACCCAAGCATATGCTTTCATCACTACTGTTCAGGAGAATCCAGGAAAACAAACTAAAGCAACATTAAACTTAAAAGCAAACATTTACTGTATTGCAGCAGCTTAGTTTTTAGATATGGTGACTGCATTTGTTTTCTTCTATAGGCTTTTTTTTTTTTTTTTTCACCAGGTGATCCAGCCAGTACATCTGTTGTTTTTTTCAACACAACAAGGGGGGTTATTTACTAAAGGCAAATCCACTTTGCACTACAAGTGCACTTGGAAATGCAGTCGCTGTAGTTCCAAAGAGGACATGCAAGGGAAATAAAAAACAGCATTTTAGCTTCCATATGATTGGATGATAAAATCAGCAGAGCTTCCCCTCATTTCAGATCTACCCTTCAGATTTACAGCGACTGCATTTCCAAGTGCACTGAAAGTGCACTTGTAGTGCAAAGTGGATTTGTCTTTTGTAAATAACCCCCAAGCTGTTCTGCAGATATAGCAGTTAGGCCGCGTACACACGATCAGGCCAGTCCGATGAAACTGTTCTGCAGACCAGTTTCATTGGACCAATTCGATGGTGTGTACGGCCTATCAGACCGTTGTTCGTCGGACCAAAGTTTTAAAACATGCTTTAAAATCTGTCCGACGTTCACCTGTCCGTCGGACAGATTCGATGGTTAGTACACAAAATCATCGAACCAAAAACCTGTGCAAGCTCAGAATCCATTCGGCGCATGCTTGGAATCATAAAACTTCCTTTTTTCAGCACGTCGGTGTGTTCTACGTTACCGCGTTCTGGTCTGATCGGATTTTCATCGGACCAGGCTGAAGTGGTCTGATGTGCGTACAGCACATCAGACCACTTCAGCCTGGTCCGATGAAAATGGTCCATCGGACCAGTTTCATCGGACCAGTCTGATCGTGTGTACGTGGCCTTAGAGAGTTTACAAAAGCGTGTATGTCTTCTGCTTCCCCATCCATCATGTGTAACTGGCCAAATCATCAGGTGAAAACAGAGAGGAAAAACCTAAACAAAGAAAACGAATGCATCCACCACATCTAATGATTGGTAAGCTGCAATATATAAGATGTTTGGTTCTAGGTTTAATAATGCTTTAATACTTTACAATTGATAAAATAGAAGCTTCTTGCTCTCTTTAACTTTGCTATCTTTCATTGTAGAATGACATGGGATTTGTGCACAGACACAAAGACAAATTTATGAACTTTTATTTCTACTTCCTCTCAGCAGAAACCATGGAAAATGAATTTATTATGGACGTATATCATAATTGTGCAGCTTTGTGCACCCAACCTGACATATCATGGGGAATTGTGCTAGGCCTAGCACAAATGAGATGGTTTTACAGTACAGTATCTCAATGGACATATTATGGGATGTCTCATATATGCAAAAGTGTGTAGTGTCACTCTTACAGTCAGGGGGATGCACTATGAAGTTGGGCAGCGGAACCTAAGTGAAGCGTAGAGACGAGCAGAAAAATTAGGTTTTGCTACAAAATTATAGATGTTTGAAAAAAGTGAAACTTTCAGTTAACCTCCCTGGCGGTCTTCTCGTGTGTGGCACGGGGTGAGATTTTTAAGCTAAGATCGGTAACCCCGTGCCACACACGGACTTGTCTCGCTGGATGCAGAAAAAAAGTTTACTTACCTTTTCTCTGCGATCCAGCGATGAATCTCCGCAGTACACGGCGGCCGGATGTCCGCCTGATGCTGTGTGTACCGCCGATTCCCTTCCCTGCGAGCGTCGCGACGTAGGGGGGGGAACGGCGCCAAATTCAAAAATGTAAACAAACACTATACATACAGTACACTGTAATCTTATAGATTACAGTACTGTATGTAAAAAATACACACCCCCCATGTCCCTAGTGGTCTGCCCTGTACACTACTGCAATAAAAAATAAAAAATAAACTAAACAGCAGGTAGGTGCACTAGCATGCACAATTTCATTTAGTGAGCTACCATTAGACAGCACAGATCATATGCAAATTGCACAGAACCAGTCAGAGTGGCTCTTTGCCTTGTGATTGCTGTGAACTAATTAACTGAATATGCTCACAAACATCAACCCCCAGCTTCTTCTCCCAATGGCAGAACCACTCCCTCTTACGTTACAGCAGAGGTGATGCATCTCACAGGTTTTAATAGGGCCAAGGAACACTAAAGGTTCGTTTTTTATTAGATCAATTGATTGCTGTAAGCTAGAGCATTTAAATATCACTTACCTTGTTTTTCCTTTTGTCCTCCAAAATACAGTAATCCGGGTTTGAAAATGCCATTTACTGTCTCTCCTCTTCTTGCTTTCCACCAGCATCTGAGCCGTTTTGCATGGTGGAAAGCAGAATGTGCTCACCCCCTCCCTATGACTACAGCCCTGCGTGAAGATGCTCTCTTATCCCTCACAGGCATGGAGGCCAAGCCTAATGGGAACTGTAGTTCCCATTAGGCCGTGATGCAGCAAGAATAAATGCACACCGCAAACCAGGAAGTCAGTGAGAATAACGATCCAGGAGTGAATAAAACAGCTCGATTTCAACAGGTATCAAACTAGTTATAATGCAAAACATTACTTTTTACTTTATCAGCTACTGTCATGCCGTGTACACACGATCAATTTTTGTGATGAAAAAAAATTTCATTTTTTAAAATGTCATTTAAAATGATCGTGTGTGGGCAAAATGTCATTTTATGTCTTCTGAAAAACGACAAAAAAAAAATTCGAACATGCTTGAATTCTTTATGTCATTTTTTAAAATGTCATTTTTTAAAATGTCATTTTTTGTGTAGGCAAAAATTACGTTTTAAACCCGCACATGCCCAGAAGCAAGTTAGAAGAGGGGAGGTAAAACTACCATTCATAATGGAGTAAGCACATTCATCATGATGTAAAAAAGCAGGAATCGTCTTTTACTAACAAATAACCAGCTAAAAGCAGCCTCAAGGCAAATTGAACTTCCCCTTTAGAGTGCCGTCGTTTTGTTCATTATTTTCCAAAAATTATGGCTGTATTTATGGATGGTTATATAAGCCACACATCATATGCATTCAAAATTATCACTGTATGTAACTGTAACATCAGTCACTTTTGGGTGCAGGGTGACCAAGAAAATAATGGACATTAAGAATATGTCTTGGATTACTTAAAATGGGACAGTAATATTTATCCACAATATCTCCCAGGATATATGCCATATTAGAAAGAGTGACTCATTCATAATGTTGGGACATATACTGTAAGGAAATGCAAATGTCATCACCTCCAGCCACCTGTCTGTCTGTTGTCTGTTATAATGTAAATGAGTCTAGGATAAATTCTAAGGGTCTTTCATTGTGGCTGTAATTGTGTGAAGGAGTTCTGTGTTGATTTGTGATAATGTTGATTGTGTCTTCTGAGCTACAAGATGGCAAGTCTAGCCTAAAGTTCATGCCTCTGAGTCATCTTGGCTGCTTAAAGGGATTAGTTCATTAGCTCATGTTAATTAGGTCTGGTCACAGGTGTATTTTCAGAGTAATATGAGCAGGATATGTATGCACCTCCTCTTTTTCTGTATATAAGCCTGTAGTCTTTCAATAAAGATTGTATTCCTTTATGACCTTCAACACGGAGCTTCGTCTCGTATTTGGGGGAGAGTGTTGGTAGCTGCCTTTGTGTTCGGTAATGGAATATCCTAAACGACTTTAACCCCTTTCATACTGAGGGTGTTGTTACAGTAACTATTCCCCCAAATAAAACTGGTCAAAACAAAAAAAAGGAGTAATAAATATCTAAAGTGATCACTTGCACATTAAAAACGTAATCTTGTATCTAGTGAACAAAAGTCATACCTGGTAGTGTGGAAGATTGTAACTTGCACCACACTCTGCTACAACAGGACTGGACTGCTCCATATCAAACAGACATGGCTATCTATTTATAGACAGGCTATGTCAGATTGTAGCTCTCCCATAAGGCAGGGATTACACTACAGGTGCTTTGGCTTCTCAAGCTCTGCCGACACCAATGGACAAGATCTCTCTAAAATCGGGCATTGTCCTGCATCGCCCAAGAAAGATGGGCCGTGGTATGCGGGGGGACATCATGCGTCTGGGGCTCACCAACATGTGAATACAGGCAAATCAGTGGATGCCACCTCCGTCGCTGCTAGGCAATGGAAGCAGGTGACAGATTGCAACCGCTGATCACGGGTGGGTTGAGGAGACCCACCCATCCCGGAAGGGTCAGGCAAAAACAAAGCCGATGCGGCTGCTAATCAGAGCAACACAGGAAGAAGATTTTTCCCCATATCCCGCTCCAAAGGTGCAGCCTTCCAGCCCATGTTTGCCAGGTGTACGCCAAATGAAACCACAGAAAAAGAGAAAAAGAAAAAATCACAACCATCAATTGCACCAAGCATTGAGACATCTAGTCAATAAAAACTAAAAATTGATAAGTTGGCAAGGTTCTGGCTGAACAGAAGAGAGAGGGAGGGGAAGAGGGAGTCACTTCTCCATTCTTCTAGATACAGTAACAAAGCCCTCCAAAAAGGACTTGCAATTGACTGCCTCATTAAGTCCTGGGAAAGTGGTGGCCTTGAGTAGATGGATCCACCTCAGGTCCCTCTTGAGGAGGAGCATGTTCCAATCGCCACCTCGGGGGGGCTGGGGTGGATCTAGTCAAGGGCAAAAAATTAGATCCTAGAAAAAAATCCCACAATGACAGAGAGTTGCCGTGGGTGACGGACAGAAAGACGCCGTGTGAAGGGGACAGGGGAAGCTGAGGAAAGAGGACAGAGGGACGCTTTGGGAAAATAATTCCTTGGGAAGAGGACAGAGGAACGCAGTGGAAAAAGAATGCCAGGAGAAGAGGACAGACGGACGCTGTGGGAAGAGTACAGAGGGACACCATGGGAAGAGGACAGAAGGACGCCGTGGGAAAAGGATGCTGTGGGAATAGGACAGAGGGATGCCATAGGAAGAGGACAGAGGGACACCGTGGGAAAAGGATGCCATGGGAAGAGGACAGATGGACGCCGTGGGAAGAGGACAGAGAGGGATGTTGTGGCGGTCAATAAGGCCTAGAGAATAGCAGGTTATGCACTTCCTAATGGCTCAGTCCCTGGGAATAGTAATGGATAATGGCCAACAGGCCCTCTTAACAGACCCAGCAAAATTGCAACAGTGATCCCTCTGGCTGGACGATCGCTCACTCTAGGTTGCTCGGGGTGACTCTAGTCAGTAGTGTAGCATGTCTGTATCCTGGCAGTGGATCTGTCTTTCTCCCTCTCAGGTGGTGCAGGTACAACGTGGCTCTCGCTCTGGTGGTGCGGGTACAGTGTGGCTCCATCTCTGGTGGTGCGGGTACAGCGGTTACAGCGTGGCTACTTCTCTGGTGGTGCGGGTACAGCGTGGCTCCCTCTCTGGTGGTGCGGTTAAAGTGTGACTCTCTGATGGCACGGGGTACAGTGTGGCTCTCTGGTGGTGCGGGGTACAGCGCGGCTCTCTGGTGGTGCGGGGTACAGCGCGGCTCTCTGGTGGTGCGGGGTACAGCGCGGCTCTCTGGTGGCGTGGGAACAGTGCTGCTCTCTGGTGGTGCGGGAACAGCGCGGCTCTCTGGTGGTACGGGAACAGCATGGCGTGGGGTACATCGCGGCTCTCTGGTGGTTCGGGGTACAGTGTGGCTCCCTCTCTGGTTTCCCTAGTACAGTATTCTCTTTTGCGCCTCTTCTAATACCCCCTCCCTCCAGCAGAGTGCTTGCATGCTGGGGGCTGTAGCTTAGTGTCTATGGACACAGTGGGTCCAGAAACTTAATTTCCCATGATGCCCCCCCAGAATCTTGTGATTGGCCCTCTGCTGTGGTCAATCATGGGGAGGTAAACAGCGGGCATAGAGCTGGGCAGCGGCGCGGCAAATCATATTACAGCATCTCTCTCTTTCTTCCTTCGGCTTACAGAGAGGGGAGGGGGGCGGTGGTGGAGATACAGACATCCTGCAGCTCTCTTCTCCCTGTCACAGAGCCGCTGCCAAGTTCTCTGGCAAATAGAGCAGCAGTGCTGTGACAGGGAGAGGAGAGCTGCGGGCTGTCTGTATCTTCCCCGCCGCCCCCCTCCCCTCTCTGTAAGCCGAAGGGAGAAAGAGAGAGAGCGGCTCTAATTGGATTTTCCGCGCCGCCGCTCAGCTTTCTGCCCGCTGTTTACCTCCCTATTGGCCACAGCAGGATCACGGCATGTTGGGGGTGACGGGACAGCTCCTGTTTAACCACTTTGCAACCGCCCTATAGACAAAATACAGTACGTCTACAGGGCGGTTGCTTAACTCTAAGAGGCCGTTTACTAAGGGCTTCCCAGAATCGCGCTCCCGCACGCCCCCTGAGGCGCGCACACGGGAGCCTCCGTGACTGGACCCGGCGCATCACAGATCACGGTAAATTGCCGCTGATAGCGGCGGTTTACCACGTGATCACTCCGTCCAATGACGGAGCGATCACTTGTAAACAAACCGGCGTCATTTGATGACGCCGGTTCCTCCCTCCTCTCGCTGTACCGATCGGTACAGTGTGAGAGGAGAGGGGAGGGAGCGGATGGCAGCGGCAGTGCTGTGGGCTGGATCTGTGACAAATGCAGTCACAGATCCATCCATCCATCCCTCCCTGCTCAGCCATCCCTGCTGCAATACTCTGCAATACTGGGCAAAACTCTGGGGGCCAATACTCTGGGCATACTCTGGCAATACTCTGGCAATACTCTGGGCATACTCTGGGCAATACTCTGGGCATACTCTGGGCATACTTTGGGCATACTCTGGGCAATACTCTGGGCATACTCTGGGCATACTCTAGGCATACTCTGGCAATACTCTGGCAATACTCTGGGCATACTCTGCAATACACTGGGCATACTCTGCAATACTCTGGGCATACTCTGGCAATTCTCTGCAATACTCTGGGCATACTCTGGCAATACTCTGGGCATACTCTGGCAATACTCTGGCAATACTCTGGGCATACTCTGCAATACTCGGGGCATACTCCGCAATACTCTGGGCATACTCCGCAATACTCTGGGCATACAGCGCCCCTGTCCCCGTGAGCTCGCATGCAGAAGCGAACGCATACACAAGTCCCGCCCACATATGAAAAAGGTGTTCAAACCACACATGTGAGGTATCTCTGCGAACGTTAGAGCGAGAGCGATTAATTTTGGCCCTAGACCTTCTCTGTAACTAAAACAATGTAACCAGTAAAAATATTTAAAGCGTCGCCTATGGGAATTTTTAAGTACCGAAGTTTGGCGCCATTCCACAAGCGTGAGCAATTTTGAAGGGTGACATGTTAGGTATCTATTTACTCGGCGTAACTTTATCTTTCATATTATGCAAAAACATTGGGCTAACTTTAATGTTTTTTTTAAAAGCACAAAACTGTTTTATTTCCAAAAAAAACGCGTTTGAAAAATTGCTGTGCAAATACCATGCGCGATGAAAAGTTGCAACTACCGCCATTGTATTCTCTAGGGTCTTTGCTAAAAAGCATATATAATGTTTTGGGGTTCTATGTCATTTTCTAGCAAATAAATGATGATTTTTACATGTAGGAGAGAAATGTCAGAATTGGCCTGGGTGCTCCCTGCATGTTGGGCCTCTGTATGTGGCCACACTGTGTAAAAGTCTCACACATGTGGTATCGCCATACTCGGAAGGAATAGCAGAATGTGTTTTGGGGTGTAATTTGTGGTATGCATATGCTGTGTGTGAGAAATAACCTGCTAATATGAAAATGTTATTAAAAAAAAAAATCTTGATTTTGCAAAGAATTGTGGGAAAAAATTTCAACTTTAAAAAACTCACCAGGCCTCTTTCTAAATACCTTGGAATGTCTTCTTTCCAAAAAGGGGTCATTTGGGGGGTATTTGTACTTTTATGCCATGTTAGGGTCTCAAGAAATGAGAGATGCTGTCAGTACATCAGGTGTGATGAAATTGATCAATTTTCAGTAATTGGTACCATAGCTTGTAGACCCTATAACTTTCACCCAGACTAAATAATATCCAACATTTATTATTATTTTTTTGACCGAAGATATGTAGCAGTATACATTTTAGGCCAAATTTATGAAGAAAAATTACTTTTTTGCAAAATTATATAATAGAAATGAAGAAAAATTATTATTTTTTACAAAATTTTTGTTCTTTTTCATTTATAGCAACAAAAAAAACCCGCAGAGGTGATCAAATACCACCAAAAGAAAGCTCTATTTGTGGGGGAAAAAGGAAAAAATAATAATTTGGTTACAGTGTTGTATGACTGAGTTATTGGCATTCAAACTGTGAGAGAACCGAAAGCTAAAAATTGGTCTGGTTATTAAGGGTGTTTAAGTGCCCAGTGGTCAAGTGGTTAAACTGCTTCTGGCCCCTTCCGCACCGAGCGCAAACTGTAGCACTTCTAATCAGTGCTCTGATAGTGGTCCTGCGTTGCGGGAGTCGGGAGGAGGACTTGGGTACCATTTTCGGGGAGGGGGGGGCAAAGTGCCGCCCTAGGCCTGGGCCTTGTCGGCCTAGGCCAGAATACATCCCTGGTGACTTGGGGTGGAAACTGAAGGCATGTAAGATACAATTGCCTGCCGTTGGTTTCCAAAAGAGACAGCTCTTAAGCATATCATTTTCATAACGTGTGACTGTGATGTCAACAAATGTAACCTCATTGGGTTTATTGAGTTTCTCCATCCAAGAATTTAGTAGTTTCTCTGAGCTATCGCAGATCATGAAGACATCATCTATGCATCAGTGCCACATCACTATGCGGTCCATGTACATCGAGAGTCATTCATCAGACATAAGCATACGTTCCAACTAGGGATGGGTGAATGGTTTGGCCTGAGCATAAGTTTAGGCCTGCCGAACAACCACAATGCACTGTGCCACTACACAGTGCATTGAAAGCCCTGATTGGCTTAAACAATGAAAGCTTCGCCCAATCAGGGCACATAGCACTGTCAGAGCCATGAGTGGATGCTGTCATGATGACTGTATCCAATTATGGCTCATTGCTCCTAATCCCGCCCCACGCTATAAAAGTATTCTTTCCATAGCAGCCATTTCTAGTGTGATAGCGGCATGGAGAGAGATAAAACAGGGCTCTGTTCAGAGCTATTAGACAGTTAGTGTGCTATAATGTGCTATTCTGATTATATTGTCAGTGTACAATATTAGTTTAGTGTGCATCTGGGATAGTTCAGTGTGAGTGTAAGTGCGACCATTCATCTTTACATTAGTGTGTATATAGGGATACTTTAGTCAGTGTGAGTGTAGTGACTGTTTAACATAGTATTTTTTATTGCTTTACTGCAAGTTTAACGCCATATAGTTCTGTGTGTTCCTTCAAGCTTAACGCTGTATAGTTCTATGCATTACTGCAAGTTTAATGCTATATAGTTCTGTGCGGTACTGCGAGTTTAACGCCATATAGTTATGTGCATTACTGCAAGTTTAACACCATATAGTTCTGTGCGTTACTGCAGCTTTAACGACAGATAGATTTGTGCATTACTGCGAGTTACATAGTAGAACATTTTGCATGTAAGACAAATTTAAAGCGGAGCTCCAGCCGCGATTTTTTTTTTTAAAGTCAGCAGCTACTAACAGTGTAGCTGCTGACTTTAAATAAGGACACTTACCTTGTCCTACTTGCCCGCGCTGATGGGCCCCCCGATGCCGGTCCCACGAACGCTCTGGGTCCCGCGCCGCCATTCACACTATGGGAAACAGGCAGTGAAGCCGTATGGCTTCACTGCCCATTTCCTACTGCGCCTGCGTGAGTCTCACGCTGGCTTGTGAATGGGCGCGCTGCTCTCTGAGAACACACACAGTCCCCATTCACAAGGAGAAGGACAAGAAGAAAAGGCACCGCGGAGTGGAAGAGGCAGATTACGGACTTCCGCATAGCAACAGCTATTTCGGGTGAGTATTTTTTTTTTTTCAGGTTTTTTTTATTTAATTTTTTTAAACAACATGGGAAAATGTTGTTTTCCTGGGTGGAGCTCCGCTTTAATACTCGCCAATATCACTGATGAAGGTGCTTGAACCAGAAATGCATCGGGTACCAGAGAGTATTTTTATAATACGTCATGCTAACTATGTAATCTGTCACGTTCTTTGTCTTTTCCTTTATTTCTTTTTTTGATATATGTGTTTTTTGATATTTCTTTTTAATGATCATTTCATGCTTGAATGATCGAATGAATTTATGTACAAACAATAATTATATTTTCTAATCTATTCATGTGTGGTTGTGACCTACAAAGTCCCAATGAAGGGGGGTCCTCTTTTTACCTATTCAATAGGGATGTGGCAACAACACACTGTTCTGACATGGTAAAATATTTTTTTTTGCTACTGAAAGTTTAACGCCATATATTTAATTGCGTTACAGCAAGTTTAACGCATTATAGTTCTGCGCTTTACTACAAGTTTAATGCCATATGTTTCATTGCGTTAATGCAAGTTTAAAGCTGTATATTTCATTACGTTACTGCAAGTTTAACGCCATATAATTACCGTATGTGCGTTACTGCATGTTTAACAATTTATAATTCTGTGCATTTCTCCAAGTTTAACGTATAATTCTTTGCGTTACTGCAAGTTAAAGGCCATATAGTTCAGTGCTTTACTGCAAGTTTATCGCCGTACATTTCATTGCATTACTGCAAGTTTAACGGTGTACTGTTTATTGCATTACTGCAAGTTTAACGCTGTACAGTTCTGTGTATTCTGCACATTTGACACTGTATATTATAGTGTATTCCTGCAGTGTGTCTGTGTAGTAAATACTCAAATTAAAGTGCACCAAACACCACTTTTCATTGATTAAAGTGCATCCATGTGCACATTTACACATCTATATTACATTTTGTTACTAAGCACCCTGCACTCCCCCAATTATGTCGGGGAGGACAGCAAGGAGAGGCAGACATTCCCATGGCACTGTAATGGGGCCAGCAGTGTATGTGTCCACAGGCAAAGGTGGACGTGGTGAGTCCTCAGGCAGCACAAAATTTCTTCTGTTTAGTGATCTTTTTCATGCTATCCAGCGACAGCATGCAGAGGAGGTGGTGGACTGGCTTACTAAACTGTCCTCATTCTTCTCATCCTCTGCCACACAAGCAGAGACTAGTGCAAAGTCCCCTGCAGCTGCCAGGGTGGAAAAACATGCCTCCTTGTCCACAGATGTTCCTGCCATAGCCCCAGCATCAGTCATGGAGGAGTCAGCTGAGTTATTTGAACACAGCGTCAGCCACTAATCCCTTGAAGATGCCCAGCCATTACGTGATTCAGCTGTTGTTTCTGAGGTTGAGGAAGGCAGGAACATGAGCTTATATATTTGGAGAATACTGGTACACAAATTGGCATTCATGTTCCCCCAGCCGCAGCGTAAGTTGTCTCCAGTGGTAATGAGGTTGAAGGAGATGATAATGATGAGGTCAATGACTTGAC
This sequence comes from Rana kukunoris, assembly GCA_029574335.1. NCBI lineage: Eukaryota > Metazoa > Chordata > Amphibia > Anura > Ranidae > Rana > Rana kukunoris. The sequence goes on along the minus strand of CM056051.1, from coordinate 364,097,494 downwards.
TTGGATGCCGGATAGAGCAGAGGAGGAAAGTAAGGGTGAGGCAAAACCCCAATGAGGCAGCCATCGTGGAAGAGTAGAGAGTAGCCTCCCTATTCTATCACATTGTGGAGCTTTTATCTTCCAGCCCACTTCCCACAGCTCAGCTGTCTGGGCTTTTTTATTACATGTGCAGCTGATCACACTGTTGCTATTTGCAAACTTTGTCTCAAGCACATAAAGCGTGGCAAAAAATACCAACTATTTGGGTACCACATGCTTGACAAGCCAATTACCCTCCCTCCACTCAGCCTGTTGACAAGATCACCCAAAAGCAACACAAAAGGGGCACACATCTGTACCCCCTGTTTACTCACCTTAGTCTGTCCCTGCTATACCTTTTAACCTCTCAGCTCCACTGACAGAGATGATGGTATAGTGCAGGGTGTCCCAGTTCTTTGCATCACACCACCAGCTATTGACTATAGCTTACAAATTTCTGTGCCCCATCTCTTGCAGCAAACAAAATAAAAAATACAGTCCCTGCCACCACATGCCCAGTGTCTAAATGCAAGCTTGTCAAAGCTGCTGGCTCTACAACTTCTGCCTTTCCGCCTGATGGATTCTGCCCCCTTCCATGAATTTGCAGAATGTGCTGTACCACAATGGAACATTCCCAGTCATTATTTATTTTCATATAAAGGCCATTCCAGCTCTCTACCATCACATGGAAGGCAATGTTGTGGCAAGTCCATGTTACTGTTGACACATGGTCCAGCAAGCATGGGCAGGGACAACATATTTCGACACAGCACACCAGGTAACTCTGCTTGCAACCCAGAAGGATGCAGGACAGGGCTCAGTGCTGCAGCTTGTTGTGCCCCCACATCTCCATACAGCAGCTAGTAATGATGCAAGACTTGTCAGCTCTACCCCATCCTCCTCCTCCTCTATGCCCTTCTCTGCTGAATTGTCCTATGAACCTAAAGTAGCCCCTAAGCATTTAAATGGCTATTAAATGAGTCAGGCTAAAAGGTGACATGCAGTACTTCAGATGGTGTGTCTAGGGAACAGGAACCACAGAATGGAGAAGAGATTTTTGCAGCTCTGCAGGGACAGGCCCAGAGGTCATTCATGCCATGCCAGCTAGAATCAGGAATGGTGGTGTGTGATAACGGCACAAACCTTATGTCCGCCCTTAGACAGGGAAATTGACACATGTGACATTCCTGGCACATGTCCTCAATTTGGTGGTGCAGCATTTACTAAATAGGTACTCGTGGTTGGAAGATCTACTAAAGCAGGCCAGAAGAGTGTGTAGCCATTTTCAGTGGTCATACACAGCCAGTGCTTCAGTGGGAGTTTATGAAACTCTTTTCCGGTAGGTTACAGTGTTGTGGAATACATAGTTTTGAGGCTTCTGTCGGTCAAGAGAGGAGCGGTGGAGAAGGCGGTTGCCTAAGTGATGCGTTTCTCAATTTTTTTAGTCATCACTGCCCATGGTTGTCAGCTTCCACATCCCAATGGCAGCGTCTGCATCACATGATGGACGATTATTTAGTGGTGGGCGATAGATATGGAGAGCTTTCCATTTGACGATCCACAAGCTTACTGGGTGATGAGAATATACCACTGGCCAAAACTTGCCCAGTATGCTATTCTGTTGGGCTGCCCTGCATCCAGCATGCTTTACAAATGGGCATTTAGTGCTTTCATCAAGCGTACCTCTATAGTGTTACAGTGTGAAGGCGCCTCCGACACCCAAAGAACAATATTTCCACACCTGTTTGACAGGTGCATATCATTGCAGTCTTTGACAGCAAGGCCAATTCTTGCTTTCCTCAAGAATACCTTTATAGGGTTACAGTGTGAAGGCGCCGGCGACACTTAAAGATACATTTTTCTGCACCTGTTACAGAAGTAGAAATCCAAAGTCTGTGGTACAGAAACCAGAATTGATTCCAAAAAAATGTAATCTTGCTACCAGTGCACAACAGTGTGGCCTCATCATACAGATCCGCCTCCTCCCTCTGGTTAGGGGGCCTATAGCATACTCCCAGTCCTACTTTCCCCTTAGCTTCCTCCCTTTGTAGCTCTACCGACAAGGATTCAACCTCCTCTCTTGCTCCCTTAGCGATGTCATCTCTCACATTCACTTATACATAATTTTTGATATACAGGCATTCCCCGCCCCCTTTTATACTCTCTCTGTCCCTGTCATATAGGGAATACCCTTGAATGGTTGCCAACCAATCATGAGAGCTGTTGAACCAAGTCTCTGTAATTCCTACAAAATCGAAATCCTCCTCGTACAACAGAATCTCTAGTTCTCCCATCTTGTCTGGAGGCCAGTCCTGAACGACAACAACATACAGAGATATACAATGTAATACTGACATATAATCACACACATAGGTTGGACTTGATGGACTTTTGTCTTTTTTCAACCTCACCTACTATGTAACTATGTAATGAGATGAAAAGGAATCCTGGACTGCCGCACTCTGTTCAATGAGGTCTTTATGGGATAAAATCAATCAAAAATTATCAAAAATGGTACAGTCACAATGAAAATAAACAACAAGATGAAGGTGGCTAACGCGTTTCACATCATGAGATGCTTATTCATAGCTATTCATAGGATTTCTCTTCATCCCATGCACCTGTGCAGAGCCAGCACCTGTCGGTTTCAGTAGGGTGGGAGCAATCTAAGGGATCAGCAGCTTTCAGAGTGGTATTATTTTTCTACTTTATGTAACTATGTAACCCAAGCAGTCACATACACAACACATGCTGTTCCCGGACACCCTGCTGCTCCGCTCCTCTTTCCCTCTGCTGATTTGGATGTTTGCACCAACTCAACAGCACCACCTGCTGGGCAATGCAAGACCCTCTCTCTTTGGTTTGTTGGATCTCACTGTCCCACTATACTTACTACTTTCTGCCACTGCCAGGTGATCCCAGTGTATGTCTTTTTGAAGCACCCTGCTGTTTAAGGAGGCCATCTACTTTATGTTCTATCCATTTCCCTGGTTCTGCTGGACTGGTTCTTATTATTTTCCAACTTGTTTTTATTTTACAACATTTAGCATCATGGAGACATTGTAAGTAGTTCAGTTTTTCTCACTCTAGCTCTTATATAATGCTATATGCACACTAATGGTGATATATGCTATAATATATGTTTTGTTTTATAGACCACGTGTACAACAATTGCTAAACTTTCCCCTGAGGAAGCAGTTGTAAGGATTCTAAAATGTGTTGGCTTTGTTTATGCAAATAATATATGTATATGACTGTCTAAATGACTTTTGTTAAGATTGTGGTACAATATATTTCCTATATTGCTATGCATGTACATTTTAAATTGCACAAATTCTTATTTAATGTGTGTTTTTTTTTTTATATATATATATATATACTAAATACATATTGAACTTTTAATATCTCATACATTTGTACACTTTCTAAGCCTACAAGTCCCGTTTCAAGTAGGGGGTATTTTGGTCTTCCATAATTACAATTGATATGGCCGCAGCAAGCAGTTTAATTAAACCAATTTTTTTTTAAATCCTTGTTGACTTAAATGCATATAGGTAAAATGACACAAGTTTTGCAATATCTCACCATTTGTGTTACATTTGGAAATGAAAACTCCCAATTTCAGGTGACCCTAGTGAAGTGCCGGATTATGGGCTGGTTCACACCTGAATTGCACAGGATTGTGGACCACGTTGTGTGTGACTCATTTAAATGGTCTGAAATCGCAATAGATCACACATAAAGTAGTGCATGCACTACTTTTTAAAAACGCACACTACACATTGCATGGTACTATGGTACCAAGCAATCTGGTGCAGAAAAATGCTCTGCATATGTGATCTGCGTTTGGCGTGCCACAACAGATGGCACACCTAGTGTGTTTTGAACATATTGTGGGAATGCACATGTAATGTGTCTTTCCCGAATCACGTTCTGATGTGAACCAGCCCTAGATTTTATCCACATGGCCATGTTGACCTGGGTAGAAAAGGCAGAAAACTACTACCTAATGTTGTTGGTTGTCTATGTTTGTAAACTGAAATTTGTTTTTATTACTTTTTATTTATTATTTTTAATATGCAAAGGTTTGCACATGACTGCAATTCAAATACAAAGGAAATACATTTGTTTAGGCTATAAATGCATTTAAACCAGGTAATTGCAGCAGATAGTTATATGAGTGCAGGTCATTACACAGACTCCTGAAATGCTGGACAGCTCCGTCACACAATCCATTCTTATAATAGTTTAAAGTCAACCGACACATTACCTATGAAATTAAGTTAAACTTGTTCACTTTTACTCTAACCCTGCATGCTGTACACAGAAACAAGCAAAGAAACATGTTCACTTTTAGTCTAGCCCTCCCCTATCAATCTTTTGGTCCACCAGGAGCAAAGAGAGGAAGCCCTGTTTAAGCCCAAAATATGGGCACTAGACGAGGCTTACCATTTATCATAAAAATGTTATTGATATTGAAGGTCAGGACAAGAAAAGAGAAACATCATATATCACAGATTATACAATATACATTTGTGCATACATAGAAATAACCAGAGATGGCCATAACGGACATGTCAATTATTTTTGAGCCTATTGCAACAGCTCTTAAAGAGTTCTCTTGACTAGAGGGTAAGACTAATAGTAACCAGTGCCGGGACAAATAAATCTAGAGCCCTGGGCGAACATGCCAAACTGCCCCACCCCAAGATATATGAGCATTATGTATCAGCAAAAATCTCCCCAAAAACACAGAGCACTAATCTGCATGCTTACCTCCTAAGCTTAAATTCCCCCTCCTCTCAGTACAAATATGCCCACACTTCCTCCCAAAAAAGTCTCCCCTCCTCCTCCTAATACTATACTTCTAAAAGTTCCCCTTTCTAGTACTCATCTTCTCCCACCCACTTCAATTTTGCACCCTCCCAACACAAATTCCATATCCCCCCTGCCAGCACAAATCTTCTTCCCCCATCTACCCTCCCAGCACAACTCCCCCTAAGTCACCACTCCTATCACCCACCTAATTTTCCCTCCTAAAACAATATTTACCCCCCACTGCCCCCAAATTCTCCCTTCCAATACAAACCCCCCCCCCTCAATCTCCTTGTGGCACCTTCCCCACCTCACAGTGCCCAGGGCAGCTTATCCTCTTGCCCACCCCTTTTTCCAGCCCTGACAGTAACATACATAATTTCCAAAGACTGGAAAAGTACAAGACATAAAATAATAAAATGGCAAATAATGGCAGTTTCCATGTGGGATTGTCCAAAACCATAATTCTACGGAAGGTGTTATCAACAGTGACTACATCTGCAGCAGAGGCTTACCACTAACCATTTGCCTACTGCCCTATAGCAGTATTACTGCTACAGCGTGGCAGCTGTTTGCTGGATCATATATATGTGATATTGCACTTCCGGGTAGCGGACGAGAATGCACACTGCCGGTGACTTGCTCCCACTGTGATCGTACACAGCAGGAGCCTGACTACATATGCAGCAGAGGCTTACCATTAACCACTTGCCTACTGCCCTTTAGCAGTTTTACTGCTACAGGGTCGCGGTTGTGTTGAGAATCACGTATACAGTATATACATTATCCCACACTTCCGGGTAACATGCGTGAATGCCCGTCACCCGCGGCTCGCTTCCTCTATAATTATGCACAGTGGGAGCCAATTTGCAGGTACCATGGGCTCAATGTCTGCAAGCATCCATTGATTATTTGTTACACAAGCAGAACTGAAGTCTGCCTATGTAAAAGGGGGAAGATTACTATTCTGTCAGTACAGAAGGCAAGAAGGCATGAGGTGTGTTCCTGCAAAGCAGGGACATAGATCTATGCCTCCCCTTAGTTAAAGCACCCCTCCACAAAGTGCACAAATAATGGCTTTAACCGCCATGATTCCCAGCCAGTGTCATTGGTACAGTGCATATTTTTAGCACTGATGATTGTTTTAGTGTCACCGATTTAAAAAAAAATTCTCAGTTAGTGTCCAATTTGTGCGCTGCAATATTACAGTCCTGCTATAAGTCGTTAAACTTCCGCCATTACTAGTAAATAATAAAAAAATAATAATGTTATTTCTATAAATCCATTATATAATTTGTATATAATAAAGTGAAGCAGCGCTAAATACTGAGACCAATACTCCAGTAATTTAAAGTGCTAATATGTGCAAATATGGATATATAAATCTTATCTCAATGTGCAAAGGTGAAATCAAAAAACATAAAAAAATAGTCCATGTTATTGTTTCCAGTTTTTTAGGAGCAGGTATACCATCCATACATAGAGGGTTATATGATATATGTGGAAATAAAGCTTACACCTGGCTTCCTACTAATTTTACAGGTACATGTTATATTAGTGGTTAGCATCTGCTTTGGTGGTTCGCAAATATACAGTGCGACCATATCAAAGTCCAGAATACCCTTTAGTGTTCAAAAGAGAGATGTTCACTGAAGGTGACATGAAAAAAATTGTATTAGAGCACAGACTAACGCTAAATTATCTCAAATTATCGCACTGCAGCTCAAGGTGGGATCTGTAAGGTATTTCACGCTGACTGTTGTATATACATTTCTGATAATAAGGACATTATTAAAGGGCATTTTGCTAAGAGAACTACAGAATTAGGCCAGAGATATTGCTAAAGATGGATGGAACCCCTTTATGGGTTTAGAAGGTTTTGGTGACTTTTATATGGCATAGCAACATGGTTACAGAAATTAGGCGCTTACATTGTGATGTTTATATTTCTCATATTTTGTATGTACTTCCTCATCAGGCTATGCCTCTGTGTGACCACCAGCTGTACCAACAAATGGCCCTGATGAACCCATTATTCAGAGAAAACTAGGAGAGAGCTGAAGAGGACTGGAATGGAGGGAAATTACATTCATTGCATTTTTATTTAAGCACAAGAGACTCCATATTGTTCACGCTGTTGAAATGTTTTCTGTAACCTTCACCTAACACACAGACACATCTTCTCTCTCTGTCTCTTCTCCCCCTCCCCTTTCAAGGTTTTACTTTTGCAATTGTTCCTGTTCGCTAGCTTTTAATGATATATTCCTTTTTGTTAGCTTTTAATAACATATTTCTATTTATTCGGTTTTAATAACATCTCACACGACCCCTTTCTTATCTATGTATAAAATAACATGTATTTATAAATTTTGGCACTGAACGGACATTTTACACACAGTGATTGCATCCTGTATATCTGTTCCTGCAGCTGCAGTATTAATTTTTGTTTTTAGAGTTCCAATCAGAAATAATTCCATAACAGTTGTACTTCCCTAATCACATTGGGAACCAAGTGAGAAGTTTTTATCAAGCTATTGGAATTTCCTTTGTCCTGTTATGACTGTCTATTTGCATATCAATGCTCTAAATTGATTGTTATGCGGTTTCTATGGCTATTGCTAATATATAACCCGATCTCCGTTAACCAGTATTTATACCCTTGAAAAAGTCACATGTGGTGTGACGCAACGTGTCGGGTGGAGCCGGGTGACATCACTTCTGGTTACGGCCATGACCGAAATGTTCTTTTATTTGACAAGTTTTTTTTTGCACTACTGCTGGCTCTTGCCATTTTTAACTGTTATATTGTTTATTTAAAAAAATAAACCTACATTTTTTTTTACAAATTACTACACTATGGACTACACTATGGAGCCTCTTCATTACTGTATATAATTCCTTGGAACTGGAGACAATATTGGAACAATTTTAGAAGAGTTGGCTGCGGAGCTTGGATCATATGGAAAAATACCTTTGAGGCTGCAGTGGTTCCTTGTCCTGCCAGGATACTTCCATTGAAGAGGAAAACAGCACAGCTTATCGGGATCCAACATCTTTGACTAGAGCCATTTGGGTCTACCCTTAAGGTGAGAGGCTAGAACACACTGGGTGTGGATTGTGGAAAGTTATCTATAGACTATCATCACATCTCATCTTGCTGATTTGCACTTGGACACCTTTTCCCTACCCTTTCCCCTTTTTTTGCACATGATTTTTTGCACTTTATTTTATATAATCAGAAGAGACTTATAAGCATTGTGCATTTTTGATGCACTTTATTACTATTGGACTATTTTTTTTTATGTTATTTGATTGCACCTTTGCACCTTTGAACATATATCCATAGCACTTTATATTACTTGAGTATTGTTCAGTATTTAGCACTGCTTTACTTTATTATATACATATCTACTGGTGCTGGTGACACTTTAGAAGTTCAGCAGCTATATTTGATGTTTTACTTTTATACTACTTTAATCGTTAACACTTCTAGTAGAGCATTAGTATTTTAAATAAAAAAAATCCTAAAGTTTGTAGACACTATGGCCCAGATTCAGAGAGAATTGGATTCTCGTAGCGTATCAGAAATACACTACGCCGCCGTTTCTTACCTGGCTCTACGTGGAATCCAGGTAGATTTTGTCCAGTAAACGACGGCGGCGTAGTGTATTTCTCCCGTCGCAATCCATATAGACGAGTAGGGGGCGTGAAGGATTTAAAATAGGCGCTTTCCCGTGGCGATCGAACTGCGCATGCTCCGTTCGCAAATTTCCCGCCGTGCATTGCGCGAAATCACGTCGTTACGTCATTCGTTGTTTGAGTAGCGTCGTTTACGGACATTTCTATTCCCGAACGAGTTACGCAAAAAAAAAAAATAATAATTTAAATTCGACGCGGGAACGCCGGCCATACTTAACATGGGCTACGCACCGTTAGACCAGCAAAAAGCTGGTCTAACAGTACGTAAAAAAAAACAGACGTAAGCGATTGCGAAGACCGCTCGTATCTTCGTGGATCGCCGTAAAAACACATTTGCATATCCCGACGCATGAAAACGACGCAAACTCCTCCCAGCGGCCGCAAAAATATCGCAGCGTAGATCCGAAGGCTTACAAAGGCGTAAGCCTCTCGGATCGAAGCCCGAAGCCGCCGTATCATGGTTTGAGGATTCAAACTAGTGATACGGCGTGCGAAATTTGAAATTACTCCTGTCTAACACCAGTTAGACAGGCGTAATTGCTTTATGAATCTGGGCCTATAGCTTTTGCACAAACCAATCAATATATACTTATTGGGATGTTCTGGGCTTTTGTCAGATGAATGGTGCGACCTATGAAATGAAATGAGGGTTGATTGGGGGAAATAAAAAAATGGCGCTAGGTCATCTGTCCACGTCACAGGGTAATTGAAAACAATGGTGCAGGGTTCCCCTTAATATCCATACCAGACCTGAAGGGCATGATATGGAATTTGGGGGGACCCCCATGCTTTTTTTTTTTTGGTTCGGGGTTCCCCTTAATATTTATACCAGACCCAAAAGGCCTGGTAATGGGCTGGGGGGGGGACCATCAGAGTATGATCTTAAGCCCGCAATAATTGTAGGAAGGAAGGGCCAAACCCCATTAAATCTAGTACAAAAAACGATTGTCCAAAGATATGCTATCAAGCGCCTTATGGAGATCAATTGATAGGAGGGTGGTCTGTCTGGATGAGTTTCATTGTGAGTTAGCTGTTGAGATGAAATTAAAATGGTTTCAAGATTTAGGTTATAAAATAATTTGTTGTTGTATACAGATAATACATTGAAGTGCCTTTTATAAATATAAAGGGATGGGGTAGAACTGGAAGGACATGTTTGTAGTCTTCTTTAGACGTGCGTTTAGGAGGGCAGTAAAAAAAATATTGGGTGAGCTGCATTTTAGTGCCCTCCAAGTGTGCCCCCTTAAACTGCAAAGGCAGTGGATGGGGCTGTTCACATGGCAAAGTCATGTTGTTCTACCCTTGAGGCAAAAGCTTAAGTAATCCCAACAAGTAGGGATGAGCTTCGAGTTCGAGTAGAACTCATATTAGACTAGAACATTGCCTGTTCGCCGAACAGCGAACTATTTGGGGTGTTTGCGGCAAGTTCGTGTGAACTTTAGAACCCTGTTAAAGTTTATGGGACTCGAACGTTTGAAATCTAAAGTGCTAATTTTAAAGGCTAATATGCAAGTTATTGTAATAAAACGTGTTTGGGGACCTGGATCCTGCCCCAGGGGACATGTATCAATGCAAAAAAAAGTTTTAAAAACTACAGTTTTTTGGCAGCAGTGATTTTATTAATTCCTTTAAGTGAAACAATAAAAGTGAAATATTCCTTTAAATTTCATACCTGGGGGGGGGGGGGGTGTATAGTATGCCTGTAAAGTAGCGCTTGTTTCCAATGCTTAGAACTGTCCCTGCACAAAGTGTCATTTCTGAAGGAAAAAAAGTAATTTAAAATCACTTGCAGCTATAATGAATTGTCGGCTCCCGGCAATACAGAGAAAAGTCATTCATAAAGAAAAAAAATTGTGGGGTCCACAGCATTTTTTTTTTAATTTGGGGTGGAGTTCCCCTTAAAAACCATACCAGACCCGAAGGATCTGGAATAGATATTTGGGGGGAACCCCACATTTTTCTTTAATTTGACGCAGGGTTCCCCTTAATATCCATACCAAACCTGAAGGGCCTGTTAATTGAATTTGGGGGGACCCCCACGCATTCTTTTTTCATGAATGACTTTTCTCTGTATTGCTGGTATCCGACAATTCATTATAGCCACGAGTGATTTTAAATTACTTTTTTCCTTCAGAAATTACATTTAGTGCAGGGACAGTTCTAAGCACAGGAAACAAGCGCTACTTTACAGGCATACTATACACCCCCCCCCCCCCTAGGTATGAAATTTAGAGGAATATTTCAATTTTATTGTTTCACTTTAAGCATTATAAAAATCACTGCTCCTGAAAAAAATTTTTGCATTGATACATGTCCCCTGGGGCAGGACCCAGGTCCTCAAACACTTTTTAGAACAATAACTTGCATATTAGCCTTTAAAATTAGTACTTTAGATTTCAAACGTTCGAGTCCCATAGACTTTAACAGGGTTCTAAAGTTCACACAAACTTTTGGTCTGTTCGCAGGTTCTGGTGCGAACCAAACCCAGGTGTGTTCGGCTCATCCCTACCAACAAGCACAACCATTTCAAGCTAATGAGTAAGTGCCACAAATGCCCTGCAATTGCATGCATTGCACACAGTTCAGCAATTGCAGGGTCAAAACAGGCAACAAGGACGTGTTACATCGCACCTCTGAAAAGTGACCCGAAAAGATCACTTTTCATAAGTATGGCAGTTTAAATACAAGTCTAAACTTAGACTTATGCAAATACAGCAGAATGGGATGTAGCAGATTCAGAACCAATAAGGCAGGAGGAGACTAATGCCTCGTACACACGATTGAAATTTCCGATGGAAAATGTCAGATGGAATTTTTTCAGCAGATATTCCAACCGTGTTTATGCCCCATTGGACTTTTTCCGTCGGAAATTCCGACGGTGTTAGAAAAAGTTTGTCTGTATGGAACTCCGACGGAGAAAAAAACATGCATGCTCTGAAACAATTTGATGCATTCTCGGAAGCATTGAACTTCCTTTTTCTAGGCCCGTCGTAGTATTGTACATCACCAAGTTTTTGACGCTTGTAATTTGGTGTGTCCATGTGTATGCAAGACAACTTGAACGTAATTCTGTCCAAAAAACCTGTCAGAGTTTATTTTGATGGAAACTCTGATCGTGTGTACAGGGCATAAGGTGCTGTTCACCAATTAGGGATTGAAATAATGCCACTAATTTGGCAGTTTCGTTTGTGTTTCTTGCTTCTCAATGATAATCACAATCCTCACATAGCTTGAATGCAAAAAAAATGTAATCATTCCCAATAAAATTAATATTTAGCATAATTTTCCATCAATTAGATACTTTTATTTTCTTCTAGACTGGGACCACATAAAATGTACCCTGCTGATTGGGAACCTTAATTAATGCCAGTCTAGCTGAAGGAGCTGTAAAAAGATTAATACATTAGTAAGACTATAATTGACAGCGACTTCATTAGCTGACCTTCTCTTATGCAGTATTTATTAAGTCTCAAATATCACATCAAAATAACCTTTTATGTTTTCTATAGCAATTAACATACAACGCTGTTCTGATCAGCATAAAGATTAACCAATTTTCATTTTGCTCCTAGTTCGCTCTTTTGTCTCCATATTCAGGTATTGATCTCTTTGATTAATTGCATAAAGACATTACAGTACAGTATGTAAAAGAGTGATATGCTGCACAAGCCATGCTTGTGCTATGTAAATTACAACCTTGTCATTCTCCATCTCTAACATTCAAACTTTACACTTCACATTAAAGTGTATCTCAACCCAAAAACAAAAATATGACATATTACAGTTTATCATTCCTTAGATGAGGTGGTGAGTTTTTTTTCTGGTTCAGACTAGGAATGAGGTTTGGATTTGCAGCTATCATGGGTTCATGATGCATCCTGTGGGTTCCAAATTTACAGTCCCAGTGATCGATTAATTTTTTGTCAACGGAAATGACTGTATGGCCCTTGGACCCTGGTAATAAGCCAACTCCCTCACAATAAGGGGGCACAAAGCGCAAAGTGTCAGTTTTATGACGTTTCTGTAGGCGAAGAGATAGGGAAAGCATAGGGAGAAATTAGGGTCAGTTAGGAAAGTGTACTTTAATTTTCATTGTTAGCACTTTGAGCAATTACCCCATTTTTATTTTTTTTGCTCTTGTTCTTGATTGTCCTTTATATTAAGTTTGTGGCTTTGTGGGGTCACTGGTCACTTCTAGCTGTGTCCTATCCATAAAAACCAATTTTTTTTTTCTGCAAGGCTTTCCTTGTTTCCATGTAAAAAAAACAAATAGTCCTGATTTTTAAGGGTATGTTGGTTTTCATTTTATTTGATGGGGTCTTTTCTTAAGTTTATAGTGTTCAAAGTGCAGCATTACCTTGTGGTGACTATCTGTCCTTATTTCTGCAATGTTTGTTGGAAAAAAATGAAGTGCAAAAACAGTGTACAGCTAAACCACATAACAATGTATCACTCACGTCAGGGGCGGACTGACCATTGAGTCACTCGGGACTTGCCCGAGGGCCCCATGCCACTAGGGGGCACCATTAGGGTTGCCGGGCTCAGTAAAACCAGGAACAGTATGTAAAAATCTGTGTTTTTTTTGTCCCTGATATGTCCAAAACCGACATGGTTTTGATGTGAAAATCCAGAGATTTTAGCTGCCCCGCCTCTCCACTGCCTCCTGGCGTGGTGGCCATCAGTAAGCCCAGGGGCCCCATAATCTTCTATTGCCCGGGGGCCCCATGAGTTGTCAGTCCGCCCCTGACTCACGTACACCATCACCACACTCCTTATCACTTGTATGTACAACTAGGCTTGGTCTTTTTATTAAAACTGTCCTGTTGCTAGCCAGTTTTCTATAGCTCCTATCATCTTGTCAGGGTATTTATACTGCAATATTAAACAGTATTATATTTATGCAAATAAGCAAAAATCTATGTTTCTGGAGATTTTCACTTGTTTACACAAATCAACAATTTACTCAAGTTGGTTTATATGTGCTAATTTGAAAACAGAAAGGAATACAAAAAGATGTGCAAAATAATGTATGTATTTACTAAAAATCAGTGCAAAAATAATATCAAAATATAACTGGTGATAAACACAGAATATAAATGTAAAATATCAACAAAATGTGTAGTACAGATACTGAGAATATAACCACACGCTTTAGATTTAAAATACTAATGTCTTAAAACGTAGTAACTGTTTTGTAAATTTTGACAGTTTCTCAGTGGCTCCGCAGACTAATTCCCCTTACACGATCGGAAAACAGCAAAAGTCTGATGTGAGCTTTTGAATGGAAATTTTGTCCATGTGGATGCTCCATCTGACTTTTGCTGACGGAATTTCTGCCTACAAAAGATTGAGAGCTGGTTCTTTTCAGATGGAAAAAATTCCCAATCGGAAGATCTGATCGTCAATAGCAATTCCGACTCGCAAAATTCCAACGCATGCTCAGAAACAATTCGACGCATGCTCAGAATCATTGAACTTCATATTCTCGGCTCGTCATAGTGTTGTACGCCACCGCGTTCTTGACGGATGAAAGTTCAGAGATCTTTTGTGTGACCGTGTGTATGCAAGCCAAGCTTGAGCGGAATTCCGGAATGTCTGGTCGTGTGTATGCGGCATAAGAAAACAAACAAGGTGCAGATGTTGACACATGATTTCTCTCAAACAAACAGATCTGCAAGTTCAGACTTTAAATGCCCGCATACAAAATGTTATACCGTGCACAGAGCTTTGTAATTTAACCAAGACTTATATTTATGTTTCAATAATTTTTATTAATTGTTTTGCAGTATAACTTACAAATATAACGTCTTTTAACATGAAATAAACTTTACCATCAGGGTTACATGGTAGCGATCTGTTACAGTTGAGGAAATATCCTCCCATAGCATACATAACCCATTAGCAAACAATAAACAACAATTGACGTTTCTCAATAATACTTTAAGAAAGTAGAGGAGAGGAAGGTAAAACAAAAAGGAGAAACAAACCCACAGGGGGAAGAAAAAATAATCAGTAGAATGGGGGAGAGGGGGGGGGGGAGGGTTGAGGCTCTGTGTCTTTTAAAGCAGTCTATGGGACCCCACTAAGTTGCAATCGTCCTGGGATCGTTGGTCAGGTAACTGATCCATGGGTCCCAGACTTTGTGGAACAACTTCATCTTGTCGTGTGCAATTGCTGTTAACCAACATAAGCCAAGACAGTTTATGTTTAAAGTGATCGAATGGTAAGCCCGCGGACTTCCAGTTTCTCGCTATAGTTATTTTAGCTGAGATAAAAAATAAATGTAATGAGCCATCTGTTGGGATCCGGATGCTTCAGGTACTCTGCCCCCCAGGAGCGCATGTTTTGCAGATTTAACCAAATTGATCTGGGTAAGGGTGTAGATGAAATTATACACCATGATCCAGAATCTCCTGACCTTGGGGCATGTCCACCACACATGATAGGTGGCTGCCACCTGGCCACATCCCCTAAAGTGCTCCGGAGTGGCACCAGACCCAAAGGTGGCCAGTCTGACCGGAACCATATACCATCTCAGTAAGACCTTGTAGTTAGTCTCTATAATGGAGGTGTTACTGAGCGATCGAGATGCAGATTCTGACAGCCTATGCCACTCATCTATTTTAAGAGTTTCCTGAAGATCTTGCTCCCATTGAAGCATATAGCTCAGTTTTGTCAAGGCATGTGTCAGGACAGCGTATATAGTGGAAATGTGACCTCTGACTTTATCATATTGCCTGCACAAATGCTTCATGGTACTGTAGTCATAGTTGATCATCTTTACGGGCTACACTTTGTAGAAAATTGTATAATCGGGTATACCTAAAACATTCCACGACTGGCATTTGATATTTTTCTACTAACGTTCGTTCCGATAATATCCCTTTATGGTCACAAAGTTCAGCTATTCGTATTAAGCCCTTGTTAGTCCACCATTCAAACACAGGCCTTTCAATAGAGGGGCTAGCGGACCGTGAGGGAATTAAAATTTCCGGGACCTTGAAAGTCTGTCCCAAATCTCCAGTAAAAAGGAAAGAGTAGGGCAGAGTATGATCGGTCTCTCCTTCATAGGGAGCCACATAATTTGAGAAATAGGATCAGGACGACAGGAATATGATTCCATAGTCATCCAAATGGCTGCAGGTTTTTGGGAATGGAACCTTGTGAGTTGGGCTAGCTGGGCCGCATGGAAGTATTTTATCAGATCAGGCAGTCCCAGACCCCCTCTTTGTTTTGGAGTGTACAATGTTCCCTGATTCACCCTAGGCCTCTTATCACCCCATATGAACTGAAGAATTTTGTTTTGGAATGTTTGGAGGTCAGATCGGACTAGTGACACAGACAAAGTACGAAATAAGTATAAAACCTTTGGTAAAATATTAATTTTTATTGAGTGCAGTCTGCTGAATCACGATGGGGGGTGAATCTGCCACCTAGCTAGGTCTTCAGTCAGGCGTTTGAACAAGGCAGGGTAGTTTCTTCTATATATACATTTGAATGGATGAGGTCAAACTTACTCCAAGATAGGAAAGAGCCATTGGCTCCCACTGAAATTGGTACGTTCGCTCAAGTGTCTCCTGGGTAGATTTCAGTAAAGAGAGATTTAGTGCCCTGGACTTGTTATGATTAATTTGTAGACCCGAAATCTCCGAGAATGAATGTAAGATTGCTTATAAGTTGGGGAGGGAAGTAATAGGTGATGACAGTGCCAGTAAAAGGTCATCTGCAAAGAGTAAGCACTTTTGCTTACTGTCTCCACAGACTATGCCTCTGACATCTGGGCACATGCGGATCCTGATTGCCAACGGATCTATTGCCAGAGCAAAGAGCAACGGGGATAATGGGCAACCCTGCCTAGTTCCCCTCCTAATAGCAAAAGGTGGGGATGAATATCCTCTAAGCCTTCACGGGAACTCGATGTTCCCAGGCGGCCTGCGATTGTAGTCGGCAAAAGCAGAACAGGGGGATGCCTGTGTAAACAAGGCATTCCCCTGTTCTGCCTAGTGACATGTCACTGATCGAATGTTCCCTGTGATCGGGAACAGTGATCAGTGATGTGTCACGGGTAGCTCCTCCCCCTAACAGTTAGAATCACTCCCTAGGACACACTTAACCCCTTCAGTGCCACCTAGTGGTTAACCACTTCAAACCATTTTCACAGTAATCAGTGCATTTGTATATCACTGATCGCTGTAAAAATGACAATGGTCCCAAAAATGTGTCAAAAGTGTCCGATGTGTCCACCATAAAGTCGCAGTCACGATAAAAATCGCAGCTCGCCGCCATTACTAATAAAAAAATATATAATAAAAATGCCATAAAACTATTCATTATTTTGTAGACGCTATAAATTTTGCGCAAACCAATCAATATATGATTATTGTGATTTTTTTTTAACAAAAATATGTAGAAGAATACATATCGGCCTAAACTGAGAAACAATTCGCTTTTTTTTTGTTTGCTTTTTAATTGTGGATATTTATTATTTTTTTCAAAATTCTCGCTCTATTTTTGTTTATAGTGCAAAAAATAAAAGGTGATCAAATACCACCAAAAGAAAGATCTATTTGTGGAAAAAAAGGAAATACGTTTGGTTTGGGGAGTCACATCGCACGACAGCGCAATTGTCAGTTAAAGCGTCGCAGTGCCAAATCCTAAAAAGTGCTCTGGTTTTTGGCCAGCCAAATGGTTAATAATATATTTCAATAGGTATAACAAACAATATTATAATGAATACATGTAGTATATTATAAAAATACATAAACCCAAATGAGTGAGATTATTCACTTAAGTATGCTCATATAAGATTGTAAGCTCTAATGAGCAGGGTCCTCTGATCCCTCCTGTATTGAATTGTATTGTGATTGTACTGTCTTCCCTGATGTAAAGCGCTGCGCAAACTGTTGGCGCTATATAAATCCTGTATAATAATAATAATATATGTTTTCATTGGTCTCATTATAACATAAACATTAGCCCCCCTTATCTTGTCTAGCTAACAGACATTTGAATTAGAGAAACTAAGATAAGATTCTTAAAGTCTTCTTGTAAGGAACCTTGTTTAAAATCATGAACACCCATTCACCTTAAAAAAAAATAGCACAAAATGGCTTCTGAGATGCTCATGACATTCTATATATATATAATCATAAGCATAAGCCTAGAAATTAATTATTTTTAACCCCAATAGTTATCACAATCTGTGGTCTCTTAAAGTCTCTTGAAGTTGTAAACCACTGCAGTAAAAGAAAAAAAAAATGTTACCTTGTACGACAGATGCATAATGTGCGAGGATGCACCGCATACTAGCACAATATGAAATACTTACCTTAGACTAACCTTAGACCGAAACCCTTCAGCGCCATGCTGTCACCACTAACAGGGCTTCCATCATTTTTTAATGGCGGTTTGCTAGAAATTGACCAGTGGCAGGACAGTTTTGCATCAGAAATAACAGAGACAGCCTCAGTGAACACCTGGCCAATTTCTATCTGCCAATTGATGCTCTACAGCCCCCCCGCCAAGACGGGCTCCCAAGGGATGTAGTGGTTAAGCCCCACTATTATGGCGTGAAGGAGGAAATCATGTAAAGAGCCTGCAATCTCGATGACCTCACTATTCAAGGAAATAAAATACAGATATTCGCAGATATCTCTCCGACCACTATTCAGAAGCGGAGGACCCTAAAGCCCCTCTTGAAGATTCTCACACAGAAATCCATTAAGTGCAGATGGTCCTTCCCGTTTCGCCTCCAGTTTCAGTACAAGGACAAGTCGTACGGCTTCTCAAACTTCCAAGATGGCGAACGGCTGCTCCTACGCCTTGGATTCATTACCCAAGAATTACCCCCCCCCCAAGACCCCTCTCTGCGACCAAGCTCTTCTAAGAGGCCTCCCCCAGGCAGCCCCATTACTCCCTTTCACCCGTCCCTCTGGGATCATGGTTCCTCTTTCATTCCCTGACTGAGTAGTGCCTTTTACTGCACCCACCAGTTCAGTTAATCTGGTTGATCAGAATTGTGTTTCACCCTTCACTTTTGCTTCATTCTTTCCTTGAAGATCTCCGGAAAAGCTCCTCATAAGTACTGTCCTTTTTGGTTTTAATTTTACTCCTATTTTGTTCTTGTTTTGACTTATCTTTTTTCCCTTTTTTATTTTATTTATTTATATATATATATATATATATATATACATATATGTGTATGCATATAATCCTATATTTTTGAACTCTCCCCACATAGTTTATATTAGCTGGTTGTTTTGGACTTGGTATCATTTATTCTCCTACTCCCTCCCCTACAGCCCTCCCCTTCCCGGCCTATTCACCCCCCTCCCTTTTTTGCAGCACCAAAGTCAGTTAGTCACTGTATTTTATGCTTACCTCATTGTCATTGTATCTGCCATAATTATTTTGTACTTTTGTTTTATCAGCTCCTAGGCCTCAAGGTCGCACACAATATGTTTAATTGCCTTCCTGGGGGCCTGGAGGCTGGGGTGGACATGCATTCCACTCCATCTGTTGTGATGTAGGGGAGTTTGCTCCCCTTGTGACTTCAGGATAGCAACCTTCTAGAGCAGGGGTGTCAAACAGGCGGCCCTCCAGCTGTTGCAAAACTACAAGTCCCATGAGGCATTGCAAGGCTAACAGTTACAAGCATGACTCCCACAGGCAGAGGCATGATGGGACTTGTAGTTTCGGAACAGCTGGAGGGCCGCCAGTTTGACACCCCTGTTCTGGAGGTTGTTACTCTTCCGAGCCCAGTCTCACTTTGGGTCTCGGTACAGGACTTGGCCGGCCAGTCCTGCATCTACACCACCCTAGTCAATCTTGCCTAGGACTCCTCTTCCTCTTCACTCCCTTCTGCTCTTCCCACCTCTTCTTCATGTTTGCGTCCCCTTTACTCCTTTATTTTCATCTTTTCCAGGAACCTACACGGAAGGCTGCCTTCTTTCAGAGAACTCAGATGAAAATCCTAAACGGACCTTCTTGACCTATGCCCCGCTCTCCAAAGATCGAGGTAGGCCCATCTCTTGTATGCTCGCGCTCACCCTCTCTTGTCCATGGCTGATTAATCCCCCCTGCAGGCAGCTCTTAGGATAGCCTAAGGCCTAAATTCTCCCATTAAAAGATGTAAAGCCTTCCAAAGCTACAATTCTAGTGGCATTGACATAATCCTCCTTTAACCACTTGCCCATGGTGTCATAGTCAAAATACGTCATGACTTTAAAGATGGATATCTCGGTAACGGCAGCAGCTGCTGCCACAACCGAGATATCCATCTTTTCCATGGGCAGTGCTGTACACGATAATGGCGGTCCCAGCGGCGGATTCGCCGCAAGATCGCCGTTATCGGTGGCGGGAGAGGGGCCCCCCCCCCTCCCGCCGCTCTCCCGCGCTCTCCGCCGCTTACCGGAGCCGTCGGTAACGGCGGAGGCGATCGGGTCCTCTTGCTGGCTGTGTTGGGATACGAGTGAGGGAAAAATCGCCCCCACCCGTCCCCCACAGCTCTGCTGGGCGGAAGTGACGTCAAAACGTCAGTTCCGCCCAGCGTCTTAAAGAAACATTTTTTTTTTCTGAAATTTGAAAAATGACATTTTTTTATTTTTTTTTATTTTTTTGCATTTAAGCCTAAATATGAGATCTGAGGTCTTTTTGACCCCAGATCTCATATTTAAGAGGACCTGTCATGCTTTTTTCTATTACAAGGGATGTTTACATTCCTTGTAATAGGAATAAAAGTGATAATTTTTTTTTTTTAATTTATTTCGATGTATAAAATTATAAACTAATTAAAAATAAATAAGAAAACAAAAAAAAAAAAATGTAAAACGCCCCGTCCCGACGAGCTCGCGCGCAGAAGCGAACGCATACGCGAGTAGCGCCCGCATATGAAAACGGTGTTCAAACCACACAAGTGAGATATCGCCGCGATCGTTAGAGCGAGAGCAATAATTCTAGCCCTAGACTTCCTCTGTATCTCAAAAAATGCAACCTGTAGAATTTTTTAAACGTTGCCTATCGAGATTTTTAAGGGTAAAAGTTTGACGCCATGCCACGAGCGGGCGCAATTTTTAAGGGTGACATGTTGGGTATCATTTTACTCGGCGTAACATTATCTATCACAATATATAAAAAAATTGGGCCAAATTTATTGTTGTCTTATTTTTTTATTCAAAAAAGTGTTTTTTTTTTAAAAAAAGTGCGCTTGTAAGACCGCTGCGCAAATACGGTGTGACAAAAAGTATTGCAATGACTGCCATTTTATTCTCTAGGATGTTAGAAAAAAAAAATATATAATGTTTGGGGGGTTTAAGTAATTTTCTAGCAAAAAAAACAGTTTTAGTCTCGTAAACACCGAATCTGAAAAACAAACCCGGTGGGCAAGTGGTTAAGAAACCCACTTCCCCAGCAGCTATACTCCATCCTTTCTCCATCGTGGATATCCCACCTTTTTCTGGCAAACGCAATTGCTGAAAAGAGGGGGGTAGCAGTACTTTTCTCTAAAAGGACCTCTTTCTCGCATTCCCTGACAATCACAGACAAGGAAGGACGTTACATCCTAGTCAAAGGCTTGATAGAGTGTAGTCTATATACCATAGTCTCCTATTTTGCCCCAAACCGGGGCCAAGTTAAGTTCTTCTCCTCAATGCTCAACGCCCTCTCACCTCATTTTGAGGGCAGAGTGATATTAGGCGGTGATTCCGACATCACATTTGATCATATCCTAGATAAATCAGCCCAAGGTATCCACCGCTTCAAAAAAACACCTAAGCAGAGCCTTCATATTGCCCGTCTCCTCCACTCTCTAGGCCTTATTAACACTTGGAGGGAACTCAACCCCTCGGCAAAAGATTATACACACTATTCGGCACTGCACAAGGCTTACACCAGGTTTGATCATATTTTCCTGCCTTCCTCTGACATACATACAGCTTTTCATGCTTCCATACAAGATGTTCCTTGGTCTGACCATTCCCTAGTCACCCTGAAACGTTCAAACTCTGTTACTCTATCAGGACCCCACCTTTGGCGATTAAATGCAACCATCCTTTCCAACCCAGTGCACTGCACTATGTTGGAAGGGGAGATTTGAGAATACTTTGCGACTAACGATACAGGAGATGTCACCCCTAGCTCTCTATGGGGTGCCCACAAAGCGGTAATGAGGGGAAAAATTATTCAACTCTCATCACAGTTGAAGCATGAATGAAAAGCAGACATCATAAACCTAGAAAAAGAATTCAAAACTCTTAGTGCAAATCACCAGCAGAAACCCTCCCATGCTTCCCTAGCCAAACTTGAATCTGCCAGGTTAGTTCTCAACATGGCCCTCACCTCCACTGCGGATAAACATTTGCGCTGGTTGAGTAGCAGGCACTACATGCGGGCGGACAAGTTTGGCCCACAGTTCGTGGCTAAATTCACTCCCAAACACCGTACATTCGCCCTTCCAAAGATTAAATCCTTGACTGGAGCGCTGACTCACAACCCCAAAAAGATACTTGAGACTTTCCAGTCCTTCTACTTCACCTAGTATTCTAACGACAATCCAACTTCCCACAACGACCTAAATGCCTTTCTGCAGAACATCCCACTTCCGAGACTATCAGACTCCCACCGCTCTATCTTAGACTCACCGTTCCAAGAAGCTGAGATCTGTAAAGTCATCATGTCTCATTAAAAAAGACTCTGCCCCAGGCCCGACGGTTTTTCAGTCCATTATTATAAGACCTTTCTAAAGATACTCTCCCCTTATCTAGCCCGCTTCTTCAACTCATTAGGCAAGGATTCCCCTCTAGATTCAACAGCGAACTTATATATCAGTAATCCCCAAACCAGGCAAGGACCCTAGTGAATTAAGCAATTACAGACCAATCTCTTTAATCAACAACGACCTGAAGATAATGACAAAAATTTTAGCGAATAGACTAGCATCTTTTATTGGGTCGTATATCCATAAGGACCAAGTGGGTTTTATACCAGGGAGGCAGGGTCCAGATCATATCCGGAGAGCTCACTTCTCGACTTGAACTTCTCCACAAACATAACTATCCTTCTATGGTAAAAAAGCTTATGGAAGACCTCCGCCAATGGTCCCTATACAAAATGTCCTGGCTAGGCAGGATAAATGCAGTAAAGATGACCCTCCTACCCAGAATCCTGTACCTTTTTCGCTCCCTCCCTATACCAATCACCAAATCATACATTAGCACTTTACAATCCGCAATCATCCGCTTCATTTGGGACAAAAAGGGACACCGTCTCTCAAAGACCATCCTTTTTAGACCCATAATGAAAGGAGGCCTTGGCCTTCCCAACCTGTGGTGGTATTATCAGGCTGCACAACTTCAGTTCTCGATAATTTATCTGAAAGGGCCTAAACCTGACTGGGTGTACATGGAAAGGGAAGCGACCCCAGGTATTACCCTGCACTTCTTGCTATGGAGCCCTCCCAAACGCCGATCCCCGATCCTAGCCCCCACATTGTCCCATTCCATGACGTTATGTGATTCTCTGCACAAACTGAAACCCCTGACATCTTACTGGCACCCACTTGCCCATATCTTCCACAACCCCCGGTTTCCTCCAGGATTAAATTCAGTGGTGGCTTGACAAAGGCCAATACAGAATTGGGAACTTATTTTACTCGAACGGACCCCTCACTCTAGGGTACTGCATATCTAAACTTGAAATGCCTCCCGCCAAAAAATTTCGGTTCTATGAACTTTCCTAACCACATATGGAAAAGTAGTGGCAGTCCAATTTCAGTCACTCCTTACGAGCTTTGGTGCTCCTCAGCCATGAGCCATGGACATGAGAGGGGGTATCTCTCTGAAAAACTCAGCCTTAGCCGAGTTTTTGGAAAAAGCGCCTTATATGAAGAGTTGGGACTGAGACCTTGATCTTGATTGGAATTTGGATTCTTGGCACTTTAAATTTGCCCGATCATATAAGGGCAATTTGAATATTTCACTGGCTGAGGCGAGTCCCAAAGTCATGACCCGCTGGTATCTAGTTCCTACCCGCCTTACAAAATGTTACCCACAATCCTCCCCCCTATGTTTCAGGGGATGTGGTCATATGGGCTCCCTCCTCCACACCTTGTGAGAGTGTCCCATAATTAGATCCTTTTGGAACAGAATTTTCAATCTCATTCGGAAAATCATGGAAATTGTGATTGATTGAGACCCCGCTATTGCGTTATTCAACAAACTAAATCCTAATACCCGCTGATACTCTCTGATCCACTTCATAATGTTGGGCGCCAAGATGACTATTGCCAGGGTCTGGAAGTCTCCGTCAGTTTCTTATCAACTAGCGAAAAGGAAAATCTCATTGATAATGTCTCATGAAAAGATCTCCAACATTATCCTTGACACAGTTGACAAATTTAAACTCATCTGAGAACCCTGGGACATGCATATCGGGGTCCTCATCTGATCCTGTTCAGATGTAAGCATGAGATTCACTTTTCACTCTCTTATCCGTGCCCCCCTTGGTCTCTAGCCTTTCGTGTACTTCCTCCTCCCTTATCCTTCTCTTACCTTTCTGTTCTCCCCACCCTTTCACCTTCGCTTGTCTGATTTTTCCTTTCTATTTGTTCATTTACACTTGCACCTGGTGCAGGCTTGAACCCCCATAGGCATTTTTTATGTTGTTCCTAAGCCAGCGCTCTATTGTCTCTTTTAAGTTTCATGGGATTCCTCAATATTGTTTACTTGAGCCAGGGCGGGTTTTTATTTCCTCTCCTACCCTGGCTTACAGGTTCACTTACCCTTGAGCTTTTGCATTTCTAGTCCAGACCTTTGCTATATAACTGTCTGTTTACCTGACCACGTCTCAGATGATCTCTCTGCAGCACTAGTTGTTCTGGGGGGGGGGGGTTCCGCCCGGACGCCTCCTGCACAGTTTGATCCCCGATGGGTTGTGGGGGGCGATTGGAAATCCCTAGTTTTCCCATGAGTTTCCAGGTGACCTCTTTTTTGTTATACTTTTGGTCAGTGTTACTTGTTGTCACTCTCTTGATCTGGACACTGTTTGCCTTATTTTGTATTATTGCAAATTTTCAATAAAAATTATTGAAAGAAAAAAAAATGGTTGTTGCTAAAACTGGAGCTGACATTTAAAAAAAAAGTATATATCAGATTGGAGTGCTACATGTATGTTAGCCAAAATTATTTTAAAATAAATTAAGTCCATTTCATATCCAGTGCACTCTGTTGCTAAGGTTGTCCATGACAATTGTACTGTTCCACAAATCATACTGGTTTGGAGTGCCCTTCAAGCCTATAATTTTAAGAATTCCAATTGCTTTCTCTATGTCACCCTTGAAGCCACGTAAAAAGGACCCTCTCCCAAGGAATCTGGATCTGTATGATAATCACATGAAAGAGTACAGCCCTAAAAGTAAAAATAAAATATTAGTTTTGGCAAAAAGAGACACAAATAATTATTTATTTTCTTTAAAAAAGTAAAAAAAAAATTAACAATATTAAATGATGTTATTTTGCCATTTTATGCAGGTAGTTATTTGTATCTATATATCACTGTTTGATATATAATTTGCCGGTGCAAAGACAGATTTAGCCTTTTTTTTAAGAGGGAATAAATTACAATGTAATTTTAGAGACATTGCTAAGGGCTACATAGTGCAGGGACCAGTCTAAAAATAGGTCTCCAAATTCAGATGTCAGCACCTTAAGACACATTGCTTCCCTTGAGATCTGAGCCTTGAAATCTGCACTGCTGTATCTATCTAGCAGTAAATTCACACTGCCTTATCTTTTAGTAGAGTTTATTGATTTTTTTTTCTTTTGCCCCTTCTTGGTTTACACGATACCTAGTTAATAGTAATGTAAAAACCAAAACTTAGTCAATTTTAAAAGAAACACGTAGAGACAAACTATAGAGGACTGTTTGCAAACCTCTCCTGAAAATGCTATTTTATGCTGATCACATGTCAACACTTTCTGAGTCACCAACATCTTGAAAAGCAGCTGAAATATGGTGGAGAGGGGCTTGTTCTAAAGTTCATTTGATGCTAATTGAGTCCCATTGCTAGTATAACATTTTTACCCATGCGGCTTTAGACCTAATAGTAACATTGTAGCTTACTGAAAGATCTATAACCTCCTGATGTTGGATATACTATGATCTTGACAGTGAACCTGCCTAATTAAATACCATTTTCAACTATTTTACCATAAGGTTCAAGGTACCTACAGTGTACATGGAACTTTGTTAGAGAAAGAGCATAGCCTAGCTGGAGGAAAATTGGTCAACAGTGGACTTTAAAAATTCTACAAGGTTGATGTGGTAGGAATGATCATACTGTATGTTCCTAGCACAGAATTGTTTACCTTTTATTGCTTACAGTTATTTAGATTTTCTCTATGGGACTGAAACATTAATATTGGAGATAGGAAAATTAGCACAAAACCAGAGCTGTTTCCCAGAGAGCCCAATGAGAATTCTCACCTCATTTTTCGCTTTGGAAATAACTTTAAAGTTGTATCTTCACTTCCCCTTAATGCATTAGCCTCTGTATATCGCTGAAAATATACAGTACATTTTCTGGCTGCAACTTCTATATAAATTGTGTTGGATTCAATGTTGCTTGGGATGCAAGATTAAACAAACAAAAAAAAATGGTCTTGACATTAATAATTGTCACAATTTGTTATTCTGACGATTCATCTTAGGTTTTATAAATAATATTAACAATGAGCATACATAGGGCCCTTTGGTTACAAGTAATTTTCATTTAGTACCTTTAATTATATATAAAAAAAAAAATATATACTCTAATGATGGAACCTCTAGCTGAAGCAATTAGGAAGCAATTAGGAGGGATAGAGGGATAGAGGGGGTCAACGTCGCAGGAGATGTCCATAAAATAGGGCTTTTCGCTGATGACATGGTGTTGACAGTGACTATCCGGCTTCTTCTCTGGCAAGAGTGCAGGAAATATTACAGCAGTTTGGTGATGTGTCATATTATAAATTGAATTAATACCTATTACCTATTAATATTTCTAAATCACGGGTAGCACGACTCAAGGAACGTTTTCCATTCCAATGGATGATTAATTTGCTTTCATACCTAGGCATTAAGATAGTCTTTCCTTCTTCCTAAACTTACAACGTGAATTTTACCACAGTTCTTGAAACCATTGAGGCAGACTTAGCACATATTACAACTTTTGAATTATCTTGGTTGGGTAGGATAGCGGCTTTAACCACTTCAGCCCCGAGCCTGTTTTTCAGATTCGGTGCTTACGAGACTAAAAGAGTTTTTTTTGCTAGAAAATTATTTAAAACCCCCAAACATTATATATATTTTTTTTCTAACACCCTAGAGAATAAAATGGCGGTCATTGCAATACTTTTTCTCACACCGTATTTGCGCAGCGGTCTTACAAGCGCACTTTTTTTGGAAAAAATTCACTTTCTTGAATTAAAAAATAAGACAACAATAAATTTGGCCCAATTTGTTTATATATTGTGAAAGATGATGTTACGCCAAGTAAAATGATACCCAACATGTCACGCTTAAAAATTGCGCCCGCTCGTGGCATGGCGTCAAACTTTTACCCTTAAAAATCTCGATAGGCGACGTTTAAAAAATTCTACAGGTTGCATTTTTTGAGATGCAGAGGAGGTCTAGGGCTAGAATTATTGCTCTCGCTCTAACGATCGCGGCGATACCTCACTTGTGTGGTTTGAACACCGTTTTCATATGCGAGCGCTACTCGCGTATGCGTTTGCTTCTGCGCGCGAGCTCGTCGGGACGGGGCACTTTAAAAATTTTTTTTTTTGGTTTTCGTTTTTATTTCTATTTATTTTATAATGTTTAACACTGAAAAAAAAAAAAAATTATCACTTTTATTCCTATTACAAGGAATGTAAACATCCCTTGTAATAGAAAAAAGCATGACAGGTCTTCTTATATATGAGATCTGGGGTCAAAAAGACCTCAGATCTCATATTCAGGCTTAAATGCAAAAAAATAAATAAATCAAAATGTAAACAAATTAAATGTCTCTTTAAGACGCTGGGCGCAAATGACGTTTTGACGTCACTTCCGCCCAGCAGAGGTATGGGGACGGCTGAGGGACATTTTTTCCCTCAGTCGCATCCCCGGACAGCCAGCAAGAGGACCCGATCGCCTCCGCCGCTACCGACGGCTACGGTAAGCGGCGGAGGGCGCGGGAGAGCGGTGGGAGGGGGGGGGGCACCCTCTCCCGCCGCCGGTAACGGCGATCTCGCGGCGAATCCGCCGCGATGACCGCTGTTATCGTTAACAGGACCGCCCCACGAAGAGATGGATATCTCGGTTGTGGCAGCAGCTGCTGCCGTTACCGAGATATCCATCTTCAAAAAAATGACGTCTTTGGACGTGGGGCTGGTCAGAAGTGGTTAAAAATGATTCTTTTACCCAAACTTATCTATTATTTCAGAACCATCCCTATCATTATTCCAGAATCGTTTTTCACGCTTGCAGATAAGCTTTTCAGGAAGTTTATCTGGCAAGGCAAAATGTCCAAAATCACATTCTCTACTATTCAAAGACATAGATGGGCAGGAGGAACAGGCTTCCCAACTCTGCCAATTATTATAGGGCGGCGATCCTGGATCAGATGAAAGCCTGGTTTGAACCTAACCGTCTAAACTTTGGGTTAAAATAGAAAATCTAGTTCTCAAAAACAAGGATTTACCTTCTTTACTCTTAAGCCTCGTACACACGATCGGTCAAAACCGATGAAAACGGACTGAAGGTCTGTTTCATTGGTCCAAACCGATCGTGTGTGGGCCCCATCGGTCAGTTATCCTTCGGTCAAAAAAAAGGGAACTTGCTTTCAAATTTAACCAAAGGACGCCTAACTGATAGGTCAAAACCGATCGTTAGTATGCAAAAGCATCGGTTAAAAAGCCGCGCATGCTCAGAATCAAGTCGACGCATGCTTGGAAGCATTTAACTTCGTTTTTTTCAGCACGTCGTTGTGTTTTACGTCAACGCGTTCTGACACAATAGTTTTTTTAACCGATGGTGTGTAGGCACATCAGACCATCAGTCAGCTTAATCGGTTAACCGATGAAAATGGTCCTTCGGACCGTTTTCATCGGATGAACTGATCGTGTGTACGCGCCCTTAGCCAAACTAATTAATCTACCGTTAACACATACCACTCTACCGTCCATCAAAGCCACACTTTCCTAAAACTAAATCTTCAGATTGTTGAACATCTGATCCCAGATCTGCTAACCACCTCATGGAGACAAGAACATTTAACAACAATACAGGAGGTACTTACCAGGCAACCTGTTGTACTTATTCTTTCACTCAACTGAAACACTTTCGACTCACACAATCAGCGACAATATATGATTTACCCACAGATGTTTGGAATTACCTTTGCATGGGTTACCATTAATCTAAAGGGCTTTCCTGGATTTATTCCTTCTTACAGAATGCAAAACAATTCTCCAAAACTTCTCATATGGTCTATTGGGAAAAAGACTGGGGTGCCTCCTACTCCTATGCAGACTGGAGATCTGCAATAAAGGCACCAATCATTGGGACAACATGATGACAATTTTACATAGATCTTATCTTACGCTAGGATGTCACTGATATTTCCTTCAGAAACTCATTTATATTGGAGACTGTGTTGGACTAAAGGAAATATCAACCATATATTTTGGGATCGCAAAAGCATTCATAGTTTTTGGCTCCCATTTAATGGTGCTGGTATACATGTGATTTTCTAAACAGAAGTGTGATTTTTAAACACAAGTGGGAAGAGTTAAAAAACAGGAGTTTGCTTTTAACTGTTTCTGCTTGCAAGTGTCATTTTTTTCTCTGACACTTTTTAAACAGGTTTTTATTTCCCTCTGCTAAGGAAAGTGTTTAATTGTGATCAGGTTTTTTTTTCTCTGCTAATCAGTGGGGAGTGTTTAATTTTAAACAGGTGAAGAGGTGAAGAGGTGAGTATAAAAGTCTCAGTCAAAACTCCCATAAGGAGCTGGCTCCCATTTAATGGTGCTGGTATACATGTGATTTTCTAAACACAAGTGGGAAGAGTTAAAAAACAGGAGTTTAAAACAGACGTTAAGACAGGAGTCTTCTAAACTGTAAGTAACATCTTAAACTTCCTACAAGTAATTATATTGTAACTGGGAAATGTGTGCTAGCAGGGTTGAAGGTTTTGCTCAGTGCACAGTGTGTCACATGTATACAAAATTGGTGCAACAGCTCCAGGATGAATACCGCTGTGACAGATGTGAGCAGGTTGCCCTTCTGGAAGCTCGCATTAGAGATCTGGAGGAACAAGTTGCAACACTGGGCAGAAAGGACAACCTTGAAAGGGGTCCTCTGCTCGCTGAGCAGGTGGTCAGTAGGGTTAATGTGGAGGGTGGAGGGGCAAGTCAGGATTATCAGATAGGAAGATGGGTTAATGTAGTTAGAGGGAGTGGAAGGGGCTTGCAGACAAGGAAGGCCAATCCTGTGTTTGTGCATCAAAACAAATTTGCCAAGTTGGGTGAAGATGTGGAGGTGGCTAACACAGAGGTGGCAGCCCTAGATGTTACTGCTACCCCTAACAGCCGGGAGAGCAACCCATCTAGTAGAAGTGGTGAGGGGAGTGCAGGTAGGCCTAGACAGTTGGTGGTAATAGGGGATTCTATAATCAGAAGGACTGATAGAATAATTTGTCGCCAGGATCGCCTCAACCGAATGGTTTGCTGTCTCCCTGGTGCCAGGGTTCGGCATGTGGTGGACCGGGTGGATAAATTACTGGGAGGGGCTGGGCATGACCCAGCTGTCTTGGTCCATGTTGGAACCAATGACAGTATACATGGAAGGTGGAGGCTCCTTAAGAATCAATTTAAAGAACTAGGCTGCAAGATGAAGGGAAGGACCTCCAAGGTGATATTCTCTGAAATATTGCCTGTGCCATGCGCTACACAGGAAAGGCAGGGGGAGATTAGAGAGCTGAATGCATGGCTAAAGACCTGGTGTAGGAAGGAGGGATTTGGGTTTCTAGAGCACTGGGATGACTTTTCATTGGGGTGCAACCTATATGCTAAAGATGGTTTGCACTTGAATGGAAGGGGGTCTGCTGTGCTGGGGGAGAGGTTTAGGGGAATGCTGGAGGAGTATTTAAACTAGACTTGAGGGGGGAGGGTGAACGTGAATTACATCGGGCACACAGGTCAGTTAGGGGTCAGACATTAATGGAGAGTGGAATGGGGATAGATGGAGGTGGGGTTATGGCAGGTGACAAGAAAGTTCCCATGTTGCAAACAGCCATTGGAAATTATAGTGCCATTTGCACTACTAAAAATTATATGAATCATATGAAAAACGCCAGCGAAAAATGTAACAATACATTTAAGTGTTTGTTCACCAATGCCAGAAGCCTTCCAAGCAAAACAGGTGAGTTGGAAGCTCTGGTGCATGAGGAGAGCTATGATGTAATCGGTATTGCTGAAACTTGGCTTCAATCCTCACATGACTGGGCTATTAATATTCCTGGCTATGCTCTCTTTCGGAAAGACAGGGTAAAAAGGAAAGGTGGAGGGGTCTGTCTCTATGTGAGAAGTGACCTCAAAGCAAGCGTGAAAGAGGACCTGGTTGATGGAGAGTGTGATGAAGTTGAAGCATTATGGGTGGAACTGCATACAGATGTGCGTAGTTCAAAGCTAATCATTGGAGTTGGTTATAGACCACCCAATGTTAATGAGGAGGTGGAGACTCAGCTCCTTGCACAGATGGAAAGGGCTGCAAGGGCAGGGACGGTGATAATAATGGGGGATTTTAACTACCCAGAAATTGACTGGAATAATGGAATTTCTGGGACAGTTAAAGGACAAAAATTTAATAACCTATTGCAGGACAATTTTATGGTCCAGTTTATTGAGGCCCCAACTAGGAATGATGCTCTGTTGGACCTGGTAATCTCAAACCATGCAGAGCTCATTACTAATGTTCAGATAAAGGAACACCTGGGTAGCAGTGATCATAACATGATTTCGTTTAATGTAAACTATAAGCAAGAAATACATACAGGAAAGATAAAAACACTTAATTTCAAGAGAGCAAATTTTCAAAGCATGAGGACTGCTCTCCAGGGCTTGGACTGGGAGGGAATATTGGCACCGATGAACACAGAACAGAAATGGGAATTCTTCAAAAAGACTCTTTGGAACCTCACTGCAAAGTATATTCCCATGGGCAATAAGTTTAAAAGGCTACAGATAAAACCTATGTGGCTCACGGTTAAAGTTAAAAAAGCTATAAACAATAAGAAAATAGCTTTTAAAAAATATAAAAATGAAGGAACACTAGTGTCGTTTAAATGTTACAAAGAATATAATAGAATATGTAAAAAGGAAATCAAGGATGCAAAAATTCAAAATGAACGACAGATTGCAAAAGATAGTAGGACAAACCCCAAAAAATTCTTTAAATATATTAATAGTAAAAAGGTCAAGTCTGAGCATGTAGGCCCTTTACAAAATAATCTAGAGTGGGTGACTGAGGACATAGAGAAGGCAAATTTATTAAATGCTTTCTTCAGCTCTGTGTATACAATGGAGAATGGGGGAGCTCATGTCGATATAGGGGGTGGGAGTGACACAGCCCCAAATCCACAATGGCTCAAAAGTGATATGGTCCAGAAATATTTAGACAGAATAAAGGTGGATAAAGCACCTGGACCAGATGGCATCCACCCACGGATCCTAAAAGAATTGAGCTCTGAAATTTCAAAGCCACTGTATCTAATATTTAGGGACTCATTAATGACAGGAATAGTACCACTGGATTGGCATAAAGCCAATGTGGTGCCCATATTTAAAAAGGGAACAAAGTCTTTACCTAGTAACTATAGACCTGTTAGTTTAACTTCTATAGTTGGAAAGATACTGGAACGTTTAATAAAAGACCACATGGATGAGTTCTTGCTGGAAACAAACTATTTAAGCAGCAGACAGCATGGATTCATGAAGGACAGAAGTTGTCAGACAAACCTGATTTCCTTTTATGAAGAGGTAAGTAAAACCCTGGACAGAGGCGTGGCAGTGGACGTGGTATACTTGGATTTTGCAAAAGCGTTCGATACAGTTCCCCACACACGGCTCATGTGTAAGGTAAGGTCTACAGGATTAGATATATCAGTTTGTAAATGGATAGAAAACTGGCTGAAAGACAGAATTCAGAGAGTTGTGGTTAATGATTCTTACTCTGAATGGTCCAAGGTTATCAGCGGTGTACCCCAAGGTTCAGTGTTGGGTCCCTTACTTTTCAATATATTTATAAATGATATTGGGTCTGAGATCAAAAGTAACATTTCTGTTTTTGCAGATGACACCAAGCTATGCAGTGGAATAATGTCCTTGCAGGATGTCTCCAATTTACAAGCCGACCTCAATGCTCTGTCTAATTGGGCGACTAAGTGGCAGATGAGGTTTAATGTTGATAAATGTAAAGTTATGCACTTGGGGGCTAAGAATATTCATGCATCATACATGCTAGGGGGAGTACAACTGGGGGGATCTGTAGTGGAGAAGGATCTGGGGGTTTTAGTTGATCATAAGCTCAATAATGGCATGCAATGCCAAGCTGCGGTTTCCAAAGCGAGCAAAGTCCTTTCTTGTATTAAGAGAGGTATGGACTCCAGAGATAGAGATATCATTTTGCCCCTGTACAAATCATTAGTAAGACCTCATCTGGAATATGCAGTCCAGTTTTGGGCACCAGTTCTCAAAAAGGATATCGGAGAACTGGAGAAAGTGCAGAGAAGGGCAACCAAACTGATAAGAGGCATGGAGGAGCTCAGCTATGAGGAAAGATTAGAGGAACTGAATTTATTCACTCTTGAGAAGAGGAGAATAAGGGGGGATATGATCAACATGTACAAATACATAAGAGGTCCATATAGTGAACTTGGTGTTGAGTTATTCACTTTAAGGTCAACACTGAGGACAAGGGGGCACTCTTTACGTCTGGAGGAAAAGAGATTTCACCTCCAAATACGGAAAGGTTTCTTCACAGTAAGAGCTGTGAAAATGTGGAACAGACTCCCTCCAGAGGTGGTTCTGGCCAGCTCAGTAGATTGCTTTAAGAGAGGCCTGGATTCTTTCCTAAATGCACATAATATAACTGAGTACTAAGTTTTGTAGGTAAAGTTGATCCGGGGTAAATCCGATTGCCTTTCGGGGGATCAGGAAGGAATTTTTTCCCCTCCGGTAGCAAATTGGATCATCGCTCTGCTGGGGTTTTTTGCCTTCCTCTGGATCAACTGTGGGTATGGAGTTGGGTGTATGGGAGGATGTACTGTGTTTTACTTTGTTTTATTTTTATTTATTTTTTTATGGTTGAACTGGATGGACTTGTGTCTTTTTTCAACCTGACTAACTATGAATACTGTCTTTCAGCTAATCTCTTCTGTCATAGGCTTTTTTGTGAGACCTAATCCCCCACTAGCCCTCCTCAATATTAATATTACCACTATTCCATCCCAATTTCGGAGTATAATACATGTTTTGATAGCAGCTCGCTTGACTATAACCTCTAAATGGAAAACCAACCAGGCCCCCAATATCAGTGAAGTTATCCAGAGAGTTTCCACACAGCATTCCTATGAAAAATATTTTGCAAACCAATCAATCAAATAGGATTTACTCTTTTATTGCTCAATGGTTACCTTGGACTTCTAAGTTTCCTGAACAGTGACAAATCTCTGTATACCTAATTGATAGCAGCACTTGTTACATGTGGTACAGTTGTTTATTATTTTGTTTATTCTTTTAATTTTCTTTACT
Source organism: Rana kukunoris (assembly GCA_029574335.1). Classification (NCBI taxonomy): domain Eukaryota; kingdom Metazoa; phylum Chordata; class Amphibia; order Anura; family Ranidae; genus Rana; species Rana kukunoris. The sequence goes on along the minus strand of CM056051.1, from coordinate 364,063,136 downwards.
TTTCTTGTCGTTGTATTCCAAGCATTGGTGTTATCGATATCTACCAAAGTAAGTCTATCTATCTTATGAAGAATCATCTAAGCAGGGAATTTTCGGTTACTCATAGAGATTCACGTATATATTTATTATCTTAGGTACTTTTTTTTTTACTTTTACTTAAACTGCTTACACCATTTACCAGTACCTTCCTATGTAGGGAGCCGTGGCTCCACATTGTGTAGTAGGATGCATGGTTCCCGACTGATTGTGATCTATACGTATGTGATCTATCACAACTTATTTCTATTCTGACTACTGGTATTTGTAGACCAATGTTGTACCCTTTTATGTTTTGTCTGTTTTAAAAAATCTAATAAAAACAAATTGAAAAGAAGTCCAGTTTGTCTGTTCAGTCACAGTTCACAGGTAGCTGCAGATAGTGTTCTGGCTTACTCTTGGCAGCCAATTACTTGGCTACATATGTAACAATTGTAAAGGAGGTGTTTGCCAATTTGGCGGCAAACATGAAAAACACTTTAAGGCCTCGTACACACGATCAAATCTGTCTGCTGGAAATGGTCTGCTAGACCGTTTCAGCAGACAGATTCGATCGTGTGTATTGGCTAACAGACGGATTTGGCCACCCGACAGATTTCAAGGCATGCTTTGAAATCTGTCGGCTGGGAACCCGTCCGCCCGACATGTCTGCTGGTTAGTATGCTAACCAGCAGACATGTCTTCTCGCACACGCGCCGAATGGTTTCGACGCATGCGCAGAAGTGTTTTACTTCCTGGTGCGGTGACGTGGCGGCGTCAACGTCACCGCCACGTCACCGACACATCAGCGCGCTGTCTGCTGGTGGGGATTTTGGTTTGCTCGTGTGTACACGCGAGCAAACCAAAATCCCAGCAGACAGATTTCTTCAAATCTGTCGGACAGACAGATTTGAACAAATCTGTCTGCTCGTGTGTACGAGGCCTTAGGCTTCATTTCCATTGGCGTTTTTACAGCCACTTTTCTGAGCGTTTATTACAGCTTAAAAACGCCTGTCCATGTTTATTTTAGAAAAAAAAACGCGGCGGCAGCGTTTTTGAGCATTTTTTCGCGTTTTTTAATGTCTGGCGTTTTTACAGCTCTATTGCTGGAGCTTCAGAACGCACTGGTCCCGCGTTTTTTTTGTGCAGCTTAAAAAAGTCTCAGCCATCTACAGCTCAAAAACGTCATGGTGGGCATGAGGCCATAGACTAATATGGACAGGCGTTTTTAAGCTGCAAAAAACGCTCAGAAAAGTGTCTGTAAAAACGCCAGTGGAAATGAGCCCTAAATGGGTAAAACTACTGGCCCCACCTCTCAAAAACTGGGCCCTGCTGTGCAAAGAATGAAATGAAGTTAAAATAAACAAAGATTGGATATACATACCAACTTCACATAAGAACACATTTCTTTATTACAGAAATCCTGTAAATAATAATAATGAATTAAAAATGCTTCTATAAATTAAAAACTTTTTTTCTGTACACACGACTGTTTTTCGGGTTGTAAAAAATGACGTTTTTAAGGGTCTAGAAAAAACAACGTTTTTTTCAACCCGATCATTAAAACAGCCTTGCATACACGATCGTGAAAAAAAAATGCTCTAGCAAAGCGCGGTGACGTACAACACGTACGATGGCACTATAAAGGGGAAGTTCCATGCAGATGGCGCCACCCTTTGGGCTGCTTTTGCTGATTTAGTGTTAGTAAAATACGATTTGCGCTTTTCAGTCTGTTACAGCGTGATGAATGTGCTTACTCCATTACGAACGCTAGTTTTACCAGAACGAGCGCTCTCGTCTCATAACTTGCTTCTGGGCATGCAATGTTTTTTCACGTCGTAAAAAAAAAAAACCACGACCGTTTTTTACGATGTAAAAAACTAAAACGTTAAAAACGACGTGAAAAATTAGAGCATGTTCGAAATTTTAAATGCCCATTTTTTACATTGTGAAAAATGCTCGCAGCCCACACACACGATTGTTTTTAATGACATAAAAAAACGCCATTTTTTACAACCCGAAAAACGGTTGTGTGTACGAGGCATTACAGTGCCTTCCCTTGTATTATTCTATGTTGTCGGATCTTCACATGTGACAAACTTCTGGGGTCATACTGTAGGAAACAACTAACAAAGGGCATTAATAACCTATTTCACTTTTCCTATAGCAGTAGAAAATGGAGCAAAGGTTGCTGGGATCTGAACTCTTTATTTTTTCAGATATCATTACCATGACATCAGTTGTATATTACTTACTTACTACTTTCTAGTTTTGGGTAAAGCAGGAAAGGGTCATAATACCTGTCACACCTTTACTGCTATCTGGGACTCTTTCCCCTGACTTTCTGTCTTGCTGACAATGGTTTCGCTTCAATGGAAAATCTGCAACAGAGACACTGATAGAAATACAAATAAAAGATAAAAAGGGTTTTAGGATTCCCCTACTGAACAGAAATAAATTATTTTATTTTTGTTTTTGATGTCAGCTAGACAGGAAGTGAGGATAAATGTCTCCAAACGAGAATTAAAACCCTTCCCCGCTCTATTCAAAAATTAGGAACAAGTTTTTGGTGGGCAAACATTTTACCGCTTACCTTTTGGCCTCCCTTAAAATAATTTGGAATCCCCAGGGGGAGGAAGGATCAGTGACCATGTGACTACTGTCACAGTGGTCACATGATTAGAAGCCTGACCCGCCAGCTGCCTATCTTTACCCTGGACCAAAAGTTGTATTAGACAGCTCAATCTTTGTGCTGAGAGCATGCAGTGAGCATAAACATTGGATGCCCACCGGATGCTCAGTGTTGCATATGTGTGGCTTGTGAGCATTAAAGACCATTATTTTTCCACTGCACCAATGTGTTGGGTGGTTGTAAAGGGGTTATTGTCACAGTTTTTATTTTTGCCCCATGTCTTTACATTTGATATAATATCCATCCATTTCATAAATATGCCTGCTCTACTCAATCTCTAAATTCTCCAGAGCTTCTGCTCACATGAATAATGACCACATATTCAAAGAAATTGCTGTGAGTCCATGGTGTTATGCATGCACCAGGGGATGGGTCTTTTTGCTGGCCTCACAGATGAATTTCTCCATTGTCCATTGCAGGGAGAAAAGTAGAACGACTCTGATTTGTATGTCATGTGACTAGACAGAAGACACCTGGGAAAAGAAGACCTATGTATACCTTTAAAAAAAAAAAAAAAAAATGGGAGGAGCCAGGAGGGAGTAATGTTTCAGTGAGGGCAGAGACTAGCCAAAAATGAAAAGACAGTACGATGTTAGAAACTGAGAAGTCATTTTTAAAATAAAGTATGCTTTTAAATATGTAGGAATATATTGTAAGATGTCATTATTTTCTACAAGGCCCCAAAAGTGTCCCTCCTTTTTCGATCTAACTTTTTATTGTATAAATTTAGCAGACTGCGTGCATCATTCTTTAGAACAACTGAATTTGTTACAGTTTACAACACCCAGAAGATAAAAAAAATGCAAAATCTGCATTTGTGTAGCTGTATAAGCAAGACCTTTGTGACCTTAACAGCTAATTTGACAGGATGCAAATTTAAATCCACAATAATATATACAGAATATATGTTGCCTTGTTTGCAGTGGCACTTGTATATATTATTAATGTTTGTATTTCATTATGCAATGGGGACAGAGCCGTCTGTGCACTTTTAGCATCCACTGTTTAACCACTTGTGCCATGAAAATGTAAGTTCATCTTTGCACCTTAAAAAATGAAATAATAACTGTTGGATTTGTTGTTGACCATCTCATTTAAACATGACATACACACAGTTTCACATACTATTATTATAATGGTGTCATCATTCTCTGCTTGACCCTCCATAACATAGACTGAAAAAACTTTTGCTGTGTTCAGGTACAAGCTAGTGGTGCCTATATTATAGCCTTTTGGGAGGATTAGAAGACATAATGAATAGCGGGGAAATTGTGTTGTTGGAGTCTCTGAAAACATATAAATTGTCAGTGGGTGTTTTAATGCATTGGTATCCACTGTAGCAGTGTCTGGAGCAGCTTTATAATCTCCTGCGCTAACCCCCCTTCCCTTCCCCAATGCTGGAGCCCCCGCTCGCCCCTCCCCCAACACTGTGCTGCCAGCTGTGTGAGGAAGCGTGGGTTGTGGGTGTTTGTGCTGGCTTTCCTCTTTTCATCATTCATTTATTCATCAAGTGCTTTTCCCTACCCCACCCACTGCTGCACTGGTGGCTGCTGTTAGGGCTGCCACAGCTGCACTGTGTCAAGAGCAGGCCGTAAAGATTCCCCTGCTCACTCTCTACGTTTCTATTGGCAGTAGAAGATCAGATCCAATTAGGGGAGGATGGCACAACTAGTGCAAAGGATACTGAGATATGTACCTTTCAAGGAATGCAGTTTAATAAAAAAAAATTGTGGGCTAGTGGAGCTGCGGACTTTAAAAGAGAAGTATGGGTTTCCTTTTTTTGCTTGCATCTATTCTATGTGAGCTACTGACATCTATAAACCCTCCCAGCCCTCTCAGAAGTGCCCCCTTTCTGTTAAAATCGAGATACATACTGTATCTATGGGAGGTTTTACAGTCTTTCATACAGCATCATTCAGACAATGGTGTGAAAATAGAGTCTGGATACACCCCCTTTCCTGTCATTTTGCTTGATTGATGTTGGCTCTCCTCCCTCTGCTTGTTTCTGAGAATTCACAGAACATACAGTAGCTGCTCCCCCCTCCCTTCTCCAGCCTCCCTCCCCCCTCCCTATCTATCAGCACAGCCACGTCTCTTAGGGGAGTGGGGACAGAGGCAGGGGGTGTGTTGGTGGAGATGTTCACACCCCCTGAGAACTTTTCAAACTGAAAATGGACTGTTTTTTCCAGCAGAAGGAAAGCTTATGTGCACATACTGTAAAAATTAAAAGGTAGGAAAAAAAGATTAGCTGATATCTGATTAATGTGATATGTACTAGTTATTTAACCCATCCCATACTTCTCCTTTAATATGCACAAATTCTTGCACACATGAGGAGAGACACAGGAGTTTTTGCAAGATTGCTTGCTATGCTTTTGGACCAGAGCTGAGAGACCCACTTCTGTGAGTGCCTACACCAGAGCAGAGAGACACGTTGACATGACCTCCTACATCAGAGCCAAGAAACTGAACCTTGTAAGGATCTGGGTTTATGCCCGTACACACGATCAGAATTTCTGATGTGTGTAGCCCAATCAGAGTTTATCATCGGAAATTACGATGAATTTCATCAGACTTTAAATATAGAAAATACTCAATATTTTTCTGATGGAATTCCATTGGAATTTCGATGTGATTTGGCCGTGCAAAAGCCTGATTGTGTGTACGCCGCATAAGAGACTGAGCCTTGTGGGAACTGACTTCAGAGGACTTCAGCCTTCCAAGTGATGTGGATTATATCCCTGTACACCAGGAGGGGTGAACTAAAAATCCGTGCTTATCTCAATACTGATGCAGTTAATGCAGGAGAGAGTCTACCTTGTTTAGCAGTGTTGTAATCACATGACTAGTCAATATGTTGTGTACAGGACACTAGAAGTGAACCCTGGAAGGCAGATATATTATTTGGGTTGTGGTCCCTTTAAGGTCATGAAAACAAGTACAGTTGGAGTACTCAAGGGTTCTCAGCCATGTAGGGTGAGGGGTTCTGGGGTGATCCAATACAAAGTGAAAGCTAATTTGCAGCTTTCCTGTAATTATTAAGTCCTCCCATGGGATCCAAAATTCAGAGGCTTGGAAAGATTTTGGGTGGTAAGGAGTCTCCATCCCTAACTATGGGTATCTTGGTGCCAAAGGGTTTAACCCACCTGCAAGAGAGGGCTGAAAAGGGCAGGAAGCTGTCACACTTGAACACGGAAAGAGCTGTGTGCTGTTGGATTACTGAGACATTACCACACACGTCTGACTTCTCCCATGACCCCCATCCTGGCAGCACTTCCACTCTTGACTCCTCTTCAGACTCCCCTTCAGAGACTGCAGACATGATATAAGACGGGAGATAGTCAGAGGTTGTGGACATGGTACAAGAGATGGTTAGTGACTGAGGACAGGATACAAGAGATGACTAGAGACTGATGACTTGATACAAGAGATGGCTAGAGCCTGTGAACATGATACAAGACATGGCTTGAGACTGAGGACATGATACAAGAGATGGCTAGAGACTGAGGACATGATACAAGCAATGGCTAGAGACTGTGGACATGATACAAGAGATGGTCAGAGGTTGCAGACATGATACAAGAGATGGTCAGAGTTTGCGGACATAATACAAGAGATGGTCAGAGGCTGCAGGCATGATACAGTAGATGTCAGAGGCTGCAGACATGATACAGAATGTGTCAGAGGCTGCAGGCATGGTACAGGAGATGGTTAGAGACTGAGTACATCATACTAAAGAGTGTCAGAGACTGCAGACATAGTACAAGAGATGGCCAGAGACTGCAGTCATGGTACAAGAGATGGCCAGAGACTGCAGACATGGTATAAGAGTGGCCTCTATTACTTTCCAGCACTGCCTTAACCCTCTTGGGCATGGAGTTCACCAGCGCTTCACTGCCACTGGAGTCCTCTTCCACTCCTCCATGATGACATCATGGAGCTGGTGGATGTTAGAGCCCTTGCGTTCCTCCATCTTCCGTTTGAGGATGCCCCACAGATGCTCAAAAGGGTTTAGGTCTGGAGTCCATCACCTTTACCCTCAGCTTTTTTTTCGTTTTTTTTTTGTTCCGTTTCGTATGGTTCCGTCTGTTCGTTTCCGTTCGTTTTTCGTAAGACGCCCGTTTTCCCGTTCGTTCCCGTTCGTTTGTCGTACGATGTGATTTTTTGGTATTCCGATCGTTTCGTATTTCCACTCCTCCATGATGACATCATGGAGCTGGTGGATGTTAGAGCCCTTGCGTTCCTCCATCTTCCGTTTGAGGATGCCCCACAGATGCTCAAAAGGGTTTAGGTCTGGAGTCCATCACCTTTACCCTCAGCTTTTTTTTCGTTTTGTTTTGTTCCGTTTCGTATGGTTCCGTCTGTTCGTTTCCGTTCGTTTTTCGTAAGACGCCCGTTTTCCCGTTCGTTCCCGTTCGTTTGTCGTACGACGTGATTTTTTCGTATTCCGATCGTTTCGTATTTCCGTTACCGTTTTATTTTCGTACATGCGGGATGATTCGTTATTCTGTTTAATTCATGTTCGTTTCTTGTTAGACAATAATTATCGTGAATTTTCGTCAATTTGCATTCTGTGTATCTTGAATATAGAAAAAATAAATTTGTGGCGCACAAGCAGTTTGAGCAAGCAACCTAGTCTAAAATTAAAGTTAAAATAAACATAAATCAGTATAAGTCCATATGGTAACAAAATACTCCGGACAGTCCAGTTTCAGCAGTTGGATAAATGAAGGAACTTAGCGGCAGCACCTGAAGCAGAAGCAAGCCTCTAGAAGAGTCAAAAAATATAAGAGAGAGATGCGCCAAACTAAGTGCAGCATGTCGTTTTTAATCAGTAATAAATCGATACAATAAAGTAACTACTCACAAACATGGAGTAATATAGGCATTGGTGTGGCTAAGAGGCCGGGGTCATCATAAGAGGTTCCTCCAAATAAGGTTTTCTTCGTCCCAGGCTTGTGAGCCGTAAGTGTGGTATAGTGAACGCAGGAAAACAGGAAGAGCCGTCTGATGTGGCGTGCGTTCCACCGTGGAGCGCGGCGTATCGTCGTCGCCCCGGAAGTGACGCGAGGGACACGGCCAGCCAATCGGATTACGCGTTTCACAGCGTCAGCTGTTTCGTCAGATCCATGACGTCCATATGGAACGGACGTGAGTTATACGAGCAGGATAAATGTGATTGGTTGGGAATGACACACCAAACGAAAACAAACAAATTGACAACAAATAACAGCTACAAGCCATGGAGAGACATTACTAATAATAAAAAGATTCGATCGCAATTAACAATTAACAGGAAAGGGATGGCAATCCGGAGACATTTGAAAGGGAATAAATAAACAAATGTATAAATCCTGACAGTACTGGAAATAAAATATAAAAAATAAATAAAGAAAATAAAGAAAAATGGAAGATCTCCGTCTGTCATTACACTAAAAATGTTATTAAAATATTATTTAAAACTAGATATGTTGGAATATGTAAAAATGTATTGAAGATAATATTAAGAATATAAAATGTAAACTATTATGGCCATTCATAAAAAAACTGTGTATATATTACAAACATGTGTATATATTAAAAATGATATAATACACAAGGAATCAAATATACATACACATATAAAATATATGTGCATATATATAGGGACTAATTACATACACATAATTATTTGATTTTGAGCATGAGTGTGCATACATGCATACCCACAACTATGTGTATATAGAGAGACCTAAATACTATATAGAAATTGGGATAACAACTAATGATAATAATAATAGAAATAAAAACTAATAAACAGCCAGTGTTTGACAACACAGTAACACATGTATATATATATATGTATGTGTGTACACATATATCTATCAAACGGTCATTACAAAGGGACAAGATAGGTCAGGACTAGGATTTTAGATAACTAGATTAAATTATATTGTATTATATTATATTATATTATATTATTGGTCTCAATTTCTTCATTCAATCCATGGGGTGACATCGTATTTAAAGAATAGATCCAGTAGGTTTCTTGTTTGCATAGCCGTTGGAACCTTTCCACAGCAGTAGGAGTCTCCGGTATGGCTTCAATTACCCATACCTGCAATAGGGACGTATCCTGATGGTGATGTGTAACAAAGTGACGTGCTACACTATACTTTGGGTTGGCTGCTTGTACAGCCCGTCTGTGTTCGCCAAATCTTGTGCGAAGGGCTCTAATAGTTCGGCCAATGTATAACAGTCCACAGGGACAGGAAATGCAATAAATAACATACGTAGTAGAGCAATTATAGAAAGCATTCAGATTATATGTCATTTTGTTGGCTACAAAGTTCTTTTTACAGTGAGGGACATTAACACAGGCTAGGCATTTTGTTTTTTTGCACTGGAACATACCCACCAAGTGTACTCACTATTCTGCACAAAAGAGAAGCTGCTTTCAGTCACTGAGGCTGGCCATACATGTTCAATTTTCTTGTACAATTTTCTTTTAGATTTACCAAAAACCATATATGAGGTCAAACTAAACAACACTTTCAATTGTATGCAATCAGGCAGGCCCTTGCACTACATAGTTGAAGGTAAATCTAAAGAAAATTGCACAGAAAATTGGCCAGCCTAACTCTCTGGCCATTAAAAAAACCATAAACAAGAGATTTGCATTTGAACACATTTCTTTTGTTATTTTCATATGTTGATATGACACCTATAACTAAAAATTTGCCTTCAGTATTTTGAATATACAGAAAACAGAAAAAGGAATTCATTCAATATACATAATAAAATTATTTTGTTATAGAATATAGATGTCATTAAACAATGAACATACAACTGAAAACGAACACAAAACGGATTCAAACAAAATACACAATGCAAACCTCTTGATACAGATTTCATTTTCGTTATTTTGACATTTTCGTTTTGTCATTTTTTCCCGTCGGATCGTTCGTTCGTATTTGTGGTCGTTCGTTATGCGGCTCATCCGTTATCCCGTCGTTTTCGTATTTTGGTGCTTTACCGTTTTCGTATGTACACATTATCCCGCGGGTATGAAAATTAACATTTTCGTACGAAAATAACATTCGTACGAACGGAAATGCACATATCTAGTGGTCATCTTGGAGGTGTGTTTGGGGTCATTATCATGTTGTAATACTGCCCTGCCGCCTAGTTTCCGAAGGGAGGGGATCATGCTCTGCTTTAGTATGTCACAGTACATGTTGGCATTCATGGTTCCCTCTATAAACTGTAGCTCCCCAGTGTCGGCAGCCCCAGACCATGACACTCCCACCACCATGCTTGACTGTAGACAAGACACACTTGTCTTTGTACTCCTCACCTGGTTGCCGCCACACACGCTTGATACCATATAGTTGGTAAGGTTAAAAAAAGACACAAATCCATCAAGTTCAACCTGTGTGTGTGTGCACTTTTACTTTCAAAAGGTTTTTATTTTCCGATAAAAATGTAACAAAATGAAAATACATACACTTATTCCTGTGTGACAATATCTGAAATGTTCGAAATACATTTAGAGGGTGTACAGGACATGGAATAGACAAACTGAATAGTCCAACAAATATGAGCCTTGTGTTGCTTCATTTATTTGGGAGACCGACTGAGGGGATCTGGAGAATACACATGCTGTGCCCAGGGAATACCCCCCAAACCCCTTCATGGGAGAAACTGACTGGGGGTTCCCGACAACCTAGGATGCCGGGAAGTAAATGTCAGAGCAGAGGCCTCATGTCCCTTTAGGTGGGGACCTGTTGTATAGTCCTCTCAGAGGCGGTTATACAGCAGGAACCCTTGGTATGAAGAGAAGGTGTTGAGTGTATGATGTAAGAGGGAAGGGGTAGAGAAAAGTAGGAAAAGGGGAGTGAGAAAAGTAGAAAAGAAGAGAAGGAAGCCAAGCAACAGGATGGGAGTGGTGAAACAAGTTTGTTAGGCTTGTATCCCAGGTATGAGAGCTATGCCCGTATATTTGGCCCAGGGTTCCCAAGTGGCTTCAAATTCATTGGTTTTGTCTAAGAGGATGCTTGAGTTTTTCTTGGGACATAATCCACACGATTTTGCATTTTATGGCCGAAAGGGAGACCCTGGGTTGTTACCATGCTTTAGCAATTGTTAGCTTCACACCCAGCAACATGAAGAGTATCAAATGTGGATTTAGATGTTTTGGGAAGATTGACGTTTAGAAGAGCAATTGCCAGAGTTTTTGGAATCTGGTGGGTTGTGACCCTTTTGGATCAAGCCAAACGTCTTGTTCCAGTATGACCTTATTCTGGTGCATTCCCACCATGTGTGGGCCATAGTGCCTGTTAGTTGGCAACCTCTGAAGCATTGAGAGTTTGCTGTAGGATACATGGTGGCCAACTTGGCCGGAGTCAGGTACCATCTGGTCATCACTTTTAAATTGGATTCAGTCAGGGAAATATTCTGAATTCCCTTAATAGATCTACAAAAGGAGGTCTGCCATTTTTCTAAGTTCCAGCTTATTTGGAGATAATTTTCCCAAGATGTCATATATGGGGCTTTTTGGGGCATTTGGGCTAGTGACTGGTAGACAATGGAGATTCCAATCCTCTGCTCAGTGGGCTGTCCGCACCAAGTTTCATATGGAGTGAACTTAGGGGGGGCTGGTTTGGATGGTTTGGATTTCCAGATTTTATGAAGGAAGTGCTGTATTTGCTGTAGTCTGAAGTGTTCAGAGGTCGGAATTTCCAGCTGTTGCCTACAAAATTTTGTGACGATTGGTCCCAATGAGGTAAAAAAGTTCCCCTTGTCCAACCACAATTTAAAAGCTTTAATGTTTTGGCCTGGGATGAATTTGGGGTTAAAAAAGATGTGGGAAAGGGGTTGGCATTTGGAAATCAAGGAGGGGTTCGTTCTCAGCTTGTGCCAGAGAGATAGAGATTGGGAGAGGATCGGTGAAATAATTGGGGGTCTTTCCCTGGATGGAACCCCTATGAGGTAGTCAAGGGTATATGAGGGGGCCGCCTGTCTCTCTATTTGAATCCAATCCGGCTTTTTGGTTTTGGAGTGCAGGTTTGAGAGTTGTGAAAGTCTGGCTGCTTGATAGTACCAAAGCAGTCAAGGTAGTCCTAGTCCCCCCTTCGTCCTGAGTCTGTAAAGGGTAGTTTGTGGGAATGTGACTTGATCCCCCCCCAAATAAATGTGTTTACTTTTTGTTGTAAAGATTTCAGTTGGTCTTTTCTTATATTGATTGGTAAGGCTCTGAAGAGAAATAGCAGCCTGGGAAGGAGTGTTATCTTAATGGCATGTATTCTACCTAGCCAAGAAAGTCCCCCATTGGCTCATTTTTTCATGTCGGTCTCGAGCTTCCGGTATGTGGTAATGAAGTTGGTGGTGTATAGGTGTTCAATTTTTGCTGTAAGGGTGATCCCCAGGTATTCTATGGAGTTGCTCAATTTGAAATCAAAGGAGCATTGTAATGATGTTACTAAGTCTGGTTTCAGGGAGATGTTGAGGGCGTGGGATTTGGCGTAGTTTACCTTAAGACCTGAGATCGCTGTGAAGTTAGAGAGTAGTTTGCAGAGATTGGGGAGGGATGTAATCAGGGATGTTAGAAATAAAAGCATATAAACAACAAATAGAGCGCATACTGTATATGGGTTTGTGGGCCGCATGATACCCCTTGAATATTGGGGTTAGAGCATATTGCTATCTCCAGCGTTTCAATGGCAATAGCGAATATTAGCGGGGATAAGGGGCAGCCTTGCCTTGTGCCTTTTGCCATGTTGAAGGGTTTTGAATATTGTCCTTGTAGGATCAAAGCCTTCAGGGTGGAATAAAGGGAATGGAGCAGCCCCATAAAGCGGTGGCCGAAACCCTAGCGCTCCAATATAGCGAAGATGTATGCCCATTCGACTGAGTTGAAATCTTTGTGTAGGTTTAGGGATACAAGAATCCCCTCTTGTTTAGGGCTGTTGTTCCAGTTAGACTGTAAAATATAAATAATGTTGATGGCTCTCCTAGTTTGGTCGGGCCCCTGCCTGCTGGGAATGAACCCCACCTGGTCTTTATGGATGTATCTGCTAATGGAGGAGAGACAGTTGGCTAGAATTTGTGTTAAAATCTTTAGGTCATTATTTATTAGGGATATGGGCCTGTAGTTATCCTCTTCCTCTGGGTTTTTGTTCGGTTTGGGGATTACTGTTATGTAGGCAGTGTTGAGTTGGGGATCTAGGGGGGATCCTGAGGTTTTTAAACCTATAGAGTCAGAGTTTTGCCATGTGTGGGGACAAGGTGTCAGCAAAAGCTTTATAGTATGGTACTGAAAGGTCATCCGGTCCCGGGGCAGAACCCATCTTGAGGTTTTTGATCACTTCTCTAATCTCATCTACTGAGATGGTGTTTTCCATTATGTTTTTGTGACCTGTGGAGAGGGTCGGTAGGGGTAATTCATGTAGGAAGTCAGTGATTAGCAGGCTTCTGTCTGTGGCGGTGGAGGAGTAAAGTTTAGAATAGAAATCATGGAAGTTTGTTAATATTTTGTCGGGATTGGCTGTGGGCGGGTGGCCTGGTCTCCTAATCCTGGGTAGGGTGTAGTTGCACGATTTGGGTGTAAGCTAAAATAGAGTAAATTTTGTGAGTAAAATTTATATCCGCTCCAGCGGATATGTTTCTCAGCTTTGGCGGTTCAAGCCAGGTTGAGCTCTAGTCTGATTGCGTCTATTCTGTCAAGAAGGCTCTTAGAAGGGTGTTTCTTGTGTTTGGTTTTTAGGGTTGCAAAAGATTTTTCTATTTTGAGTATGTCCATTTGTCTTTCTTTCTTGATTTGGGTTGCCATCCGAATTAAAGTACCTCTGAAGCTCTGTACACACGATCGGTCCATCCGATTAGAACGGTCCGACGGACCGTTTTCATCGGTTCACCGATGAAGCTGACTGATGGACTGATGTGCCTACACACCATCGGTTCATGAACCAATCGTGTCAGAATGCGGTGACGTAAAACACAACAACGTGATAAAAAAAATTCCAAGCATGCGTCGACTTGACTTTGAGCATGCGTGGATTTTTAACCGATGCTCGTGCGTGCTAACGATCGGTTTTGACCTATCGGTTAGCCGTCCATTGGTTCGATTTTAAAGCAAACCATCTGTTTTTGGACCGAAGGATAACGGACCGATGGGGCCTACACACGATCGGTTTGGACCGATGAAAACGAACTTCAGTCTGTTTTTATCGGTTTGAACCGATCGTGTGTACGCGGCTTGATAGATCTTTTGTAGGCTGTCCAGAACATTTCGGGGGAGATGTCATCCTGGTCGTTTAATCTAAAGTACTCCTTGGTTTTGGCAGGGTTACTAAGAAGTTATTTGTTTATGTGCCAGTGTTTTAAGGGTGTCCTGGTAAGTGTGTTCTGTGGTAAAAGTAGAACCAGTGAGCGGTCCGACAATGCCGCGGCAAACCAGGATATGGTCAATTTTGGTGTAGAACTGGTGGGGGTAGGAGTTGTGGGTGTAATCTCTTTTTGTGGAGTTCAATTCCCTTCAGATGTCAACAAGGCCTTGCAAATTAATAGGTCTTGCTACGTTTAGGCTGGTCTTGGTGGGTCGTGTCAGTTGAGTCGCTGGGGTTTTGATTTGTCAAGCCCTTGGTCAAAAGCCAGGTTCAAGTCACCCCCAAAGATGACCGATCAGAGTGTTGTGAGTGCCTGAGAGGCAATATGTAATTTAGATATTTGAGTTTCCTATACACATGAGCTTTAATATTCATATAAAGCGCATAGTGGTAATTTACACTAAAGGTAGTGATAGTTTTTAACATATATATATATCTGTAGATTTTTATGTGAATTTTATGAACTGTTACCAATATTGATGTTAAAGCCATACAACTGTGTATATGGGGGAACCTAGTAACAATATGGAGGCACTTGATAGCACATCAAGGTAGAATACTATACAGTTAGGACGTAGCAGTTCTGACCATTAGGGATAATAGCACCAGTAACATAACATTGAAGGGAATGGGCAGTCGCCAGTAGCTAAGATGGCAGTTATACTACATCTTTTACATCAGAATGGCCGCTTCCAGCCATACGACACTTAGCCAGTAGTTAAGATGCCGGTCATACTGCTTCCAGTACAGCGGAATAGCCGTTTCCGGCCATACGGTACACTGATAGGATAAAACAAATTTGAAGGGGGTATAAAGGGCAGAAAGAACACCAATCCAGCAGCTTCCTGATGAAATGCGTAGAGGCTGCTGGGTTACATCTTTTCGCCACTTCCTGTCACACGCAAACAATCTTCGAACGCACGCCGCTCTTTGATGAAATACCGGGGCAGACACGCCAACATCCTATACTCCACATACATGGCTGGATCAGCTTGGTGCTGGCTCAGAGGCACCATATTATGTGAGTGTAATGATACACTTTTTAATAAAACATTAGTTACCGGTATATACTACACCATGATGGCCATTTATGTGTTCTATGAGAATCTATAGAGCAAGAGATAATAACACATTACTGTGAAGGACTATTGACAGAGCCATTGAAATGGAGTGGTTATCCTAATGAACCAAAGGCGCATAATCTTTTTTTATCTGGTGAGTGACCATTTCACTAGGTGGTGGTACAGTCACTATAGCGGTGGAAGTAGAAGTACTTGATCACAGACAAGGGACGTCATCATTGAAAGGAGTTGATCACTCACTTTATTGTTGATCGATGGAATGAATGAATGAATTGAGATGCACATATTAGTATTTGCACTTTATTTATCCTATGTTTGACACATGTACTTTGAATATTGATAATAGTTTGTTGCACAGATGTTTTAGTTTGAGTTGGCATTTTTTCGAAGTTTGGCATAAATTTATTTGGTATCACAGAGAGGAGCTTTCACCGAGCACAGAATATCTATTTTTACATTATATATATTTAGTTTATACTATGAGCAATATTGTTTTAGGAGTTAGTGCAATCCATACATCAACCTACAATTTTGCTTTCTACCTTAGGATGGCATGTTTTTTTCTGATTGCAGCAAACTAAAACGTACACATTCTGATTGTTTTTTTTTTTTTTTTGCGCCAGTAGAACAATTCTTATAAACTGTATTAATTAATGTGTTTTTTTGGTGTGTTTTTTCTAACATTTGCCTGTTTCTCCTGTAATGAATAACCGGTATTATTGAGAGATAAAAATAAATTTATCTGGTGCAGAGTGACATCCATTTCTTGGCTTGTACTCAGTGCTTTTATCACACAGGACACATCCAGTTGTCACAATGGAGACCTGGGTGCCGGAATACCAGGACCAAAGCTACACTTACAACCATGGTGATAATTGCACACTGTGCTCTGCTCTCCTTCGGTGAAATTACATTTCATCTCTAGTTTAGTGCAGGAACAAGGTTTCATTTTACCCAACACACATTTTTCATGCTGTGAATCAGAGTGACTTTGGGGGGTATCAACAAAGCACTGAGTATTACCAGTTCATTCAAATAGACTCTACTCCTACTGTGCCAGTCAACAGTAGCAACAAGCTTTCCCTGAGAATGGCATAATTTGGCTGACAGTATGGAGCTCTGTTTTCTATGTCCTGTAATTTTCTCAGTGGTGTGTTCAAAGGTACTGATAGACAGATTTTCTTTTCAAGAAATATATATGTATTCTACCTTTTGATTACTTGTAACGAAGACTCTTTTCTAATCTAATTGTTTATACAAGGCTTACAGGTTTATATAACGTTTAAAGCAAAATCTAGTAACCTAGGCAATAACAATCAGAATTCAGTTTTCTTTTATTTGGTGGGTTGCAAAAGGTTACTGCTTTTGTCACTTTGCTGTACTAATAATGCTACTAAATATCCAGCTATACAGGACAGCCGCTATGTTGCTAATAGAAGGGGAATCAACATATCAAACTTAAAGTGATAACAAATCCTCACTTTTTGTTACTCTTTCAGCAGTTAATTGAATTACTTACTGAGTATGCAGCTTATATTTTAATTCTTGTCTATGCTCCTGTTAAAGTGGATTTAAACCCACTCTCATCCTTTCTAAATGACTGCCATAGTGCTGATCTATAAGGATATAGATGCCTCCTGCATGTATCCTTACCTGTCAATGTCTTATCTCTTTCTGTTAAAAGAACTGAAAAACTGCAGATTCTGTGGGTGGATCTGTTGTCTGGAGCTCGGTGGGTGGAGTCGTGATTTCAGTAGACTCCATGCTCACCTTTACACTCCCCTTGTCAACATGCATTTTGTCCTGTGTATTTCTTACACTGAATTCTGCTATGGTCACTAACATCCAGTCAAAATCCAGAAAAATAACAACATCAACTTCAGAAAAGGAGTGGGGGTGGGAATAAATAAATAATGCCTGTCTCCAGGCTAGTGCATGAGATATGGAGGAGGAACGGACAAAAGTTTTCTCCTGTTTGTATGTTTTTTTCACTGAAAAAAGAAAAGAGGATTGCTTAGAGCTGGATTAACTCTCTGTGGCAAGACTGGGCACAGATGATAGGAAATCTTTTACTCTACATTGTGACAGCAAAAAATAAATAAAAAATGTGGCTTTACATCCACTTTAAAGCTGGTGCCATGACTGCTGCCCCAGGTTTCCTGTTTTAGTGTGGCTCCTTTCTCTTAAAGTGTCCTATGGAGCTACCCTTTTTTGCAGAAGCGAATGTTGTGTTGCCCTACGCTGTGCATATCAATAGAAATATCCTAGGATAGCATGACTACCTTCTCTAAGCTAACAGACTGTACTCTCTACTGTTAACCCTTTCTTGTGATGATTGCAAGACCATCTAAATGGCCCAAGTGCTCCTCTAAATGAGTGGTCAGTAACTTAGTCTTTTAGTCTCAATCATAAATATTCAAGTAAAATTAAATCTATCTGGAAACTCAGTTATCAGAACTCGAGCCATAAAAAAATGTAATTAACATTAAAGTCCCACCTAGAAATCCAGGGTGACTTTTATACCACATAAGTGCCAATGACAAGGGAGGGGAGGGAAGGTAGCTCTTTTGCTAAGGCTTGACCAACTGTGAGAAATCCTGTCAGACAAAAATATTTATAGAGGTCCTGAGTTTACTAGAACCTTCAATGGCTTTTGATTGGTTAACATTTTTCCCCTCATAACTTTTAAAGTGACAGTACCCTAAAATCACTATTCAATATTACCTCCAGAGGCAGCTCTCTAATTAGGCAAATTAGGCGGTCAATGGCGCCAACTTTGGGGCTGCTTTTGCTGATTTTGTGCTAGTAAAATTTTGGTGAGAGACGATTCGCGCTTCTCAGTCTTCATGCTTTTCAGTCTATTACAGCGTGACGAATGTGCTATCTCTATTATGAACGCTAGTTTTACCAGAACGAGCTTTCCCATCTCATAACTTGCTGCTGAGGATGCGCGTTTTTTTCACGTCGTTAAAGCCCACACACGACCATTTTTTACGTTGTTAAAAACGACACCGTGAAAAACGACGCAAACATTTAGAGCATGTTCTAAATTTTTAATGCCCATTTTTCGTCCTAAAAAATGCTCTGGAGCCCACACACGATCGTTTTTAATGCCATTAAATTTTTTTTTAATGTTTTTACTTTGTGAAAAACCGTCGTGTGTACACAGCATAAGCACTTATAAGCTGCGATATATTACATTTTTGTGCTTGGGTTTAAAGGGGTTGTAAAGGATTTTTTTTTCCCTTAATAGCTTCCTTTACCTTAGTGCAGTCCTCCTTCACTTACTTCATCCTTCCATTTTGCTTTTAAATGTCATTATTTCTTCTGAGAAGTAATGCAAGGCTTTCTTCCTGGTGTGAAGGAAGTCTCTTGAGGGGGAGGGGGCGAGCAGGCAAGTCAGGACACTCTCTACTTTGCACATAGAGAAAGGAGCTGTATGTTAGTGGGCATCCTGACACTCCTGCTTGCCCCCTCCCCCAGGGATGGACTGGCCATTGGGACTACAGGGAGTTTCCCGGTGGGCCGATGGCTCAATGGGCCGGCTTCAGTGACAGTGGACCGCTGCCCCCCTCCGCTCCTCTGTCTCTCCCTTCCCGCAGCGCTCACCTGGGGGGAACAAAGAAGCAGGGGTAGGACCAGAGGAGCATGGGGGAGGGGACAGACAGCTGACTCAACAGCTATGGCCTGGGAGTTTCTCCCTTCTGCCTAATCTTGTCCCATAAGGGGGGGCACCGAACTGATTCTTTGCCCCGGGTGAAATAATGTCTAGCTTCCTCACTGGTACTGCCTATAAGAGTACCAGTACCAGCCGTCCATGTAGAATAGCTGGTGGCTAGTGAAAGGGGAGAGGGGGTTTGGGTGGCCAGGTTGGGTGCGGGAGTTGTCCGGCCACCATGGGAGAGACCTGTCAAAGTGGGCCAGTCTGGATGAAGTCCAGGGCCAAATTTCTGTCCCAGTCCAGCCCTGCCCTCCCCCCTCAAGAGGCTTTCTCCATACCAGGAAGAAAGCCTTGCATTACTGTTTGGAGCTATAGACAGAAGAACAGGAAGTAAGCATTTCTCAGAAGAAATAAGGACATTTAAAAGCAAAATCGAAGAATGAGGTAAGTGAAGGAGGACTGCACTGAGGTAAAGAAAGCTATTTAGGGGAAAAAAATCCTTTACAACCCTTTAATTAGTTATCCTCAAGGAACTAAAAAAGAAATAAAGCAAAAATCAAAAACAAAAGATTGTTTGGCCAGCAAATGCCAGAAGTTGGCACCTTGTGGAATGTGTGCTTATGCAGGACATTTAGTTTTCAATATGTAATATGTATGTTAGATATAAATACAGTATATATTTTATTTAAACTGAGAAAAAAAGTGTCTTCAGAGAAAGGAAGAAATTCCACCTTTACCATGACAAAATGTATGTAACGGAAGTGATGGTAAAAAAAAGGTTATGTAAGCAGTGCCATTATTCATGAAAATCTTTAAACTCTGATCAGAAATAGTAAGAAGTAGAAGAGCTTGACTACGTTCAGTAAATAGTGCTAGAACAACATTGTACTTCTGAGTACTCAATAGCGATAAGTCAGTCTGTGCAGAAATTCCTGATTATGCCCTTTCCACAGCATCTCACTGGAGGTCACCAGGAATGGACTTCAGACACTCAGAGAAATCACAGTATAAGCTCACTGAATCATCTCTCTGGCTCCAGCAACAGATTGAAATGTCAGGACTGTTCACTCAGGTGGCGCTTGAAGACATTTATAAAGTGATTCGGCTGGTTTACCTTTGTGAAGCTCAGAGAGGCTTGCCACCTTTAGAGAAATGGGAGCTTTCATTGCAGTATTTTCTTTCTCCCTGAGTTTTTGTATTTAAATAGAATTATTTTTAAGATAGATGAACTGCAGGCAAACCGCTAACTACCCCTTCAAAATACATATATCAGAGCAGTTTTACCTTCATCTAATTCTGATTTTTATGCAGCCCTGGCAGATTTTACATTCTGACTGGTGATCTGACTTTTGTCGGCAGCAGTTAAAGTGTAATTCCACTTTTATTGAAAAAACATGCCAATTGCAATGATTTTAATAAACCGTGTTGTAGATTCCTACCTGTTTCTGAATGGCTGTTTGTTTCACCATGTCCTTTGGATATAGATTTTGAATGAGAGGGTCTGTATTCATTATAATCAGCTGGTGTACTCTGTGTTCTGTTGAGAAAACAGAAATTAAATATCTAACCAAAACCTAAATTTCTATTGCAGGGGGCACCTACAAATTGACTTATGTTTTTGCATGGAAATATACATTTCAGGGGGCCATTCTGAATACCAATGATGTGCAAAACCCCTCCAGGCTGCCTTGTTTCATATAATTTTACAGAAAAAAATGGCAGTAACTGCAGATTGAGAAGGTAAGGTTTTATAACATGAAATTGCAATATGTCTTGTCTATCAAGTGTAATATACAGGTATATACAGTATCTCACAAAAGTGAGATTTTCGTAAATATTTTATTACAAGACCACTTTCACACTGAGGCTCTTTTCAGGCGCTTTCACGCTAAAAAAGCTCCTGAAAAGCTTACAAAAACGTATTTCCATTAAAATCAATGAATGCTTTCACACTGGGGCAGTGCGCTGACAGAGTGGTGAAAAAACTCCCCTCTCCATTGAAATGAATTGAAAGCTCTTCAAAAGCGCCTAAAAGGTTTTCAAAAGTGCTCAGTGTTTTACTGGCAGTTTTTCAATCGCATCAGTGTGAAAGAGGCCTTACAGACAGAAAATCACACTTTGCTACAATGTAAACTAGTGAGTGTACAGCTTGTATAACAGTGTCAATTTGCTGTCTCCTCAAAGCAACTCAACACACAGTCATTAATGTCTAAACCGCTGCCAACAAAAGTGAGTACACCCCTAAGTGAAAATGTCCAAATTGGGCCTAAAGTGTCAATATTTTGTGTGGCCACCATTATTTAACAGCACTGCCCTAACTCTCTTGGGCATGGAATTCACCAGAGCTTCACAGGTTGCCACTAGAGACCTCTTTCACTCCTCCATGACAACATCACAGAACTGGTAGATATTAGAGACCTTGCGCTCCTCTACCTTCTGTTTGAGAATGCCCCACAGATGCTCAATAGGGTTTAGGTCTGGAGACATTCTTAGTCAGTGGCGCCAGCACTCATGCAGCCCCAGACCATGACCCCTGGGCTTGAGTCACTTTCGGGCCCTACCTTCTATACTTTACTTTAAATAGAACAAAATCATACATACACAAGGTATGTATCAGAGCTACACAATTCTGGATAAACTGAGAATAAAAATAGAGATCACGATTCTGAAGTAAACCCTGGACGATTTTTGCAGTTTTTGAATTATTAAGTTATAACAGCTCATCGCAATGCAATATATATATATATATATATATATATATATATATATATATATATATATATATATATATATATATACAGTGTATATATATATATATATATATATATATATATATATATATATATATATCCCCAAAATCAAGGCCTGCAAATACCTTTTTAGGATGGTTTAGTTCTCTGTATTTACGGGTATCTCACGTGCCATTCGTACTGCTGTCATGTGATTCTAATTATGACGTCGCTTCCGCCCTTACTGTGTCTCTGTCGGGACAGCAAATATACACTGTTATACAAGCTGTACACTCAATACTTTACATTGTAGCAAAGTGTCATTTTTTCAGTGCTGTCACATTAAAAGATATAATAAAATATTTACAAAAAATGTGAGGGGTGTACTCACTTTTGAGAGATACTATATATATATATATATATATATATATATATATATATATATATATATATATATATATATATACATATACATAT
Source organism: Rana kukunoris (assembly GCA_029574335.1). Lineage (NCBI taxonomy): Eukaryota > Metazoa > Chordata > Amphibia > Anura > Ranidae > Rana > Rana kukunoris. The sequence goes on along the minus strand of CM056051.1, from coordinate 364,041,114 downwards.
ATAGTATCTCACAAAAGTGTATATAATATTTATTAACTTCTGAAAAAGTGGAGTTACCCTTGAACAGAGTGGAGAGAAATTTGAACATTTGTCACATTTTTACTACCGTCTGTGTCCTTGTTAAGAAGACTTACCCCCCCCCCCCCATTCTTTATCCTTGTGACTTATGTCCCCAAGAATTTAAAGTGGGAGAATATTTCATCTTTTGAGTTGCCACCAAAAAAGGACACTATAGTAATGGTGACATAATTATAAGGGGGGGGTTTTGCTCACATTTAAAGATGTACTCCCACTTCTTATTGCAGGTATAGGACAAGTAGCAAAGGGAAATTACTCTAATGTGAAACAAATGATAAAAATACTAATAGGGGTTATAACCCTCATTTACTCTCTACAAAATGAAAAAAGTTATTTACTTTAGTTATATTTTAAGCATTCTTTGTCGCTTCTTTGACCCCTGCCTGTGATTGGACTATTAGGAGTCAGAAAAAGTTCACTTGCAGCCACTGTTCTTTATTCATTCCAGCATGTTTCCTGCTAGCACATGTGCATGCAACACACTTTATTGTCTCGTAATAATGCCCATCTCTCTCCTAGTCTGAGGCTGATATCAGAATATAGTATTTTTTGTTAAAGTCTTACCAGAGTTACAGGATTAGATTTTTTTTAGACTACATTTTTGAACCTTTTTCATCTTTATTAAATAGTCCATGCGCTACACCTTGAAGTAGTAAAAAGACTTTCCAATAAACAGTTATACAAAAATGACATTTCCTATTTTAAGGGAATGGCAGGAAGGAACATGCTGCCTTTGAGATATAAAATAATAGTTATGCCTTGTACACACGAGCAGAATTTCCGACTGAAAGTGTCAGACGGAAGCTTTTCATCGGATATTCCATCCGTTTGTATGCCCCATCAGACTTTTTCCATCGGAAATTCTGACGGAATTAGATATAGAACATGTTCTAAATTTCCATTTGTCTGGATGCAATTCCGACAGACTAAAAACCACACATGCTCAGAACCAAGTCAACGCATGCTCGGAAGCACTGAACTTAATTTTTCTCGGCTCGTCGTAGTGTTGTATGTCACTGCGTTCTTGGCGTTCGGAATTTGGTGTGAACGTGTGTATGCAAGACAGCTTGAGCAGAAAAACCGTCTGAGTTTATTCTGACGGGAAAAACGATTGTGTGTACAGGCCATTACTTGACTTTTCTCCAACTTCACATGCTGCATGATGAAGATTTCAAACCCGAGACAGGCAGGTAGCATTTTTAGAAGGTTAGGGAGGTTAGGAAGTCAGCAATGGCTGACTTTATTTTCTACAGTTCAAATTTCCTGTCAATTGTTAAAACATAAGAAAAAAGGGTGTACATCCCTATTTGGTTAATGATATAGTTACATCAATGCCATTATGATGTCATCAAATCAGAACAAAAAGAGAGATTGCAGGAATATATCCTACTACAATATGGACTTTATTTGCACCCACATGAGACAGACACTTTGATATACTGTATAAACAAATACATTCTTCTATTACAATTTCTAGAAAAAAGCCAATGCATATACACATTAAAAAAGGGCCTATAGGGTTTATAAATAGGGCCTTCTCCACAAGGCCACAATAGGATGGTGGTACTTTATGCATCAGGATTCATAAGGTAGGCGTATTGACTGCTGGGCAATCATTTTATCTTACCATCTTTTTATTCCTGGTCCTCTTTAAGTTTCTTGGATAACTGCAGATCACTCTATCTCTTTGGAGGGTTTTTGGCTTCTTTTCCATACTGCCTTTAGAATCACAAGCAACAGATAGGCAGTATTGGCCTCAGGAAGTGACTAATCTTGAAGCTATATATGTGATAATTCTCTCTATTGATATACTGGGCTATAAACTTTCACATATAACAGCTGCAAGTAACACAACTAATCATAACACTGTGCAAAAATTACAATAGATTAATTGCTGCTCTATACATGTGCAGTGATATAGAATAACTTTGACAAAAGAATATAAATAAAATAAAAATTGTGTACCCAGTCAGACGATATATTAAACAATCAGATCCAAATTTTAATATCCACACCAATACGGTGTATGTGAATAAAGTCTAAATGTGACATCAAAAAGTTCATAAGTGTGTGAACTCAGAGTGTATAAGACTTCAATATTGATAGAAGAAAGGCTCGTTATTCCAACCAAGAAATTGTCCTAGTGTGTACCCGCCACCAATAAAAGGTTTAGATTTCCTTACCAGATTGTATTGACTCAAATGCTCTTAACATTGAGTCAAAAAGGCATCAGGAGAATAAGCTCTCCCAGACTTAAAGCTGTGTGACAGATCCACCATCCGTTTCCACATCAATCAGGTTAATATTTTTCTCTCATTCAGTAGGTTAATCGTCATAAAAGCAAATATCTTTTTTTTTTTCCCCCTATTTTTTTCTATTTGAAAAGAGCTTTATTTGAAAGGCATACATTGTACATAATTACTATAAACTGTACATAACCGGTATATCAATGAATGGGTGGGGTAAATATATGTGACATAATGAATACTACATATTAATAATGGGAGTACATCTAGAGAAGATATCACAATAGTATATACAGTTGACCTATTTGTATTGCTCAAAAAATATTAACATATTTATAACATTGTAAAAGTAAAGTATAAGTGCATAGGATCAAATATTGTGTTTGCTCGTGTTTCAATGTTATAACATGTAGGGAAGGTCTAATTCAAATTTACCTACTCAAGTTTTATATCAAATTCGGTCAGTCTGTTGTGTGGGAAATAATAGGTCCCCGTGCAGTTGCGGCCAACGGGCCCTTAGCAACTGGTACGGGGATGGTGGCTCTAGGGGGATATGGTGTGCAGGCAAACTGAAACTATATTGTTACAGCAGGAAAATTCAAAGCAAGGTTTGGAGATAATGAGCCTGAAATTTGTTAAATAAAATTGGATAGGCATAACAAAAAAACAACGGTTAATGAAAAATGTAGGGTATAGGTAAGGGAAGATTTATATGAAAACAAAGTCATAAAATGATGCCAGCAGGCCCAAATTTTCATAAATTTGGAGGTTGTCTCCATAGCCAAATGAAACTTCTCCATTTCCGCTATCTTGTTTATGCACTTGAACCAGTCTGCTATCTTAGGAGGGTTGGGGGAGCGTCATTGTTCCCCCTTGAATGCATGTGTAAATGTGTGTCCAGTCCTTCTCTGTGAGGTCTAGAGATAGCTCTTGTTTCCATTTGCGACAGCATAAATGTCTGAGATTAAATGTCTTTGAGGTTCTTTCCATGTATGTAATGCTTTGAATGGGGTGTGTTGTCGAGACCAATCTGAGTGGAACCTGGGGTTTCCCAAGAAATTTCAAATTTGAGCATAAGGGGAACGGTTGGTTTGACGTATGCTTGGATGATGAGCAGAGGGTTAGGAATTTACACATGGTTGGACCCATGCTTTAACCTGGGAGTGCATATTCCAGTCTAAGACCCGTGTTAGTTGACATGACCATTGGGTATCGTTAGCCCTTTAAAGCTTAGTCTTGGGTGTGAATTGCCCCATATAACTATACCGTATTGGTGTGGATATTTGAATATGATTTTTAAATACATCATCTGAATAAATTTAGTAATGTATTATTTATTAGTTTACTAGAATTTGATACCCAATTCATTATGATCCAGAAGAAGCTATGTATGTAGTGAAACATGTTGACCATTAAAAGGGACCTATACGCCTTTACCTATATTATAGGTCATGTTGTATATAGGTGATACTGTTGTGGTCCCATTGGGGTATATTCCTTTTTTAGACTGAGATGTAGTGTCTTGTGAACCTTATGGTTTTAACATTTGTATGCGTATTGGAGTATTTTTTACTAGGAATTGTAAAAAAAAGAATATATATATATATATATATATATATATATATATATATATATATACCCCCAAAAACAAGGCCTGCAAATACCTTTTTTAGGATGGTTTAGTTCTCTGTATTTACGGGTATCTCAAGTGCCATTCGTACTGCTGTCATGTGATTCTAATTATGACGTCGCTTCTGCCCTTACTGTGTCTCTGTTGGGACAGAAAATATACACTGTAGGGTATAGGTAAGGGAAGATTTATATGAAAACGAAGTCATGTAGTCATGAGATGTAGTGTCTTGTGAACCTTATGGTTTTAACATTTGTATGCGTATTGGAGTATTTTTTACTAGGAATTGTAAAAAAAAAAGAATATATATATATATATTGTGACGGTCGTGGAACATATCCCCGTCAAGCATTCCCTTCTTCTCCCATAAAAGAAATCACCCAATATTCCCCGACTAGGAATATCCCTGGAATCGCTGAATAATCCATACATGAGCCATGGCTTAATGCTGAATGTAACAGGACACACTTTATTGAAAGTACACAGCACACTTTATACAGGATTTGGAACATCCCGCCCCCAACAACCGCTTTCTTATTGGTCCATTGTAAAGTATGCAGTCTTCAATCTGGTCCTCTTAAACCATGCAAATGAGGACTTGAAAATGTCTCAGCAGAGATTGGTCCCAAAGCTTGAATAGCCTGAATATGTGTGTTCAGACAAAAGCCCCAGGGGGTCAATCAATGTACACAATAGCCAGCCACAGAACAATGGAACTGTCTGGAGACCAGAGACAGGGCAGAAGTCATTTACACCTGATAATAGAAAGGCTTTAAACAGGGTTATCACACAATGGACAATAAGTATCACTTATGAGTCTGTTACCTGGCTGGGGTTCAGAATCAAATCTGTAATACATGAATTAGGATTTCAGTATTTCATGGTCCATGACATTACTCCCCCTGGGAAATAGTTCAACATCCGCAGTGGGACCCAAACGGGTCACTCGAGGATGTTGGGCAAGTAGTCTTAAGGTTCCAGGACTGTCTGCCAGGATAACCTATCCGCCTTCCTGCTTTGAGGCCCTGGCCCATAATCGGACGGCAAGAGGCTCGCATTCAGTCCTCTCCAAAAGCCCCTGTCCCGGCTAGGCCTGTCACACATCTCCCCTTTTGGCAAGGGACTAACCCAGTAGGAGACACCAGATGGGTTGTCTCTAAATTCAGTCAGTAGTTCCAGTCCCCCAATGCCGGTATCCATACAGTACCCCAAATCACTTGCTCCATTATGTCCTCCAAGCGCCACTCCCGATCATCCCCAAAGTCGGGATCACTGGACATCCTCCAATACAACAATCCCAGGTCATCATAGTCATAGTCTTCTGTGGGGCTGTCATCTGCTGACCACGGGCACTCTTGGGCTACATACCACTGGAGGGCTCTGTAGCTCTCATCCAGCTGCATCTCTGCCCGGATCAGCCTGTTTAATTCCGCTATCCACTCCTGCTTCGGTTGTTCCCCCAACAACGGCAGTCGTACGTCATACTGCGGCCAGTACCTTGCATAGGTGTAGGGCAGGACCTCTCCTTGGTGTTGCTGCTCCAGAGCTAGCGCTTCCTTCCAGAGTTGGCACCGGATCACATCCGCCCATCCCAGCAGGACCTCCTCTGATTCTGGTCCTGTGTGCTGTATCCGCATCTCTTGTAACCTTCTACTGAATTCCTCTTCCATGGTTACTGGTATCTGTACCTCTCCTCGTCTTTCATTTGGTGCTGCTTCTTTAGGCGTTGTCACTGATCGTCGTATTTCTGAAATTCTCAGCTCATGTTGCCGCTCTCGTTCTTTCTCATCAAAAGCTTCAAAAGCGCTAAACGGAATCTTCCTTGTGTCTGCTGTGCTGTACTCACTGTTTGGAGAATGTGCGGCTGCTTGTTGGACTGCTGTCAGTTTTAACTGTAGCTCTGCGTCTCTTATTTGTTTAGCCTCCTCCGCTAACAGGGTCATCACTTTCAGCACCACATCCACCGTTGGGTTCGGACCGAACCATGCTAATTTTTCTCTTATTAGCTTGTTGGCTGGTGATTCCTCATCCTGAATCACTGGTGTCTCCATCTCTTGTACTGCAGGCCTTGCTGCAACCGAGTTCTCCTGGTCTAGCTCCATTAATTCTGCTATGATGACACGCTCGGTTTTGTTGCTAGCAGTCCTTCCACGAACTTCTAGTAGTTCTTTCAGTGTATTTCTTTTAAGCCGGGTGTACCAATCTTCCATTCACTGTTCCAAGTGTCTGCTTGGAATCCTGGTGTAAAGGAAAGTAGAAGGGAAAATCCCGCTGCTGCCAACCAGTTGTGACGGTCGTGGAACATATCCCCATCAAGCATTCCCTTCTTCTCCCATAAAAGAAATCACCCAATATTCCCCGACTAGGAATATCCCTGGAATCGCTGAATAATTCATACATGAGCCATGGCTTAATGCTGAATGTAACAGGACACACTTTATTGAAAGTACACAGCACACTTTATACAGGATTTGGAACATCCCGCACCCAACAACCGCTTTCTTGGTCCATTGTAAAGTATGCAGTCTTCAATCTGGTCCTCTTAAACCATGCAAATGAGGACTTGAAAATGTCTCAGCAGAGATTGGTCCCAAAGCTTGAATAGCCTGAATATGTGTGTTCAGACAAAAGCCCCAGGGGGGTCAATCAATGTACACAATAGCCAGCCACAGAACAATGGAACTGTCTGGAGACCAGAGACAGGGCAGAAGTCATTTACACCTGATAATAGAAAGGCTTTAAACAGGGCTATCACACAATGGACAATAAGTATCACTTATGAGTCTGTTGACCTGGCTGGGGTTCAGAATCAAATCTGTAATACATGAATTAGGATTTCAGTATTTCATGGTCCATGACATATATATATATATATATATATATATATATATGTCTGTCTTATGTGGGTCATATTGTGATAGGATCCTATTAAGTTTTGGATGTGGCATGGTGAAGGTCTTTATAATCTTTACAAATCATTTCAACAGAAGTATACTAAAATGCATTGTAATGGGCCATAAACTGCAACAAACATGCAGTGTTTTGAAAAAAAACATGCAACACTGTTGCACATTATGTGGGATAGACATTATAAGAAAACATTATTTTTGCACATGTAAACATTGTAACAGTTTGGCATCTAGAGTTCTATAGCCACATACAGCCAGTTACAGTGACAACTGTGTGGTTCCATGGACAGGTTCTAATAATCTAACAGCACCTTGCACATTACCTTTGCTCTCTATACAGCTTTATTGAAGAAAGCTTTTGGTCCTAATGTGCCATCAATAATCTACCGTATTTTTCGCTTCGTAAGACGCACTTTTTTCCACTCCAAAAATCAGGAAAATGTCACTGCGCCTTATGGAGTGAATAACGACCAGGCCACAGCCTGTCTCCATCGCTGCCACCACCGCCATGTCACAATTAGCCAGATCCCCTGGCTAAGCCTGTTACCCACAGAAGCCCCAGCAGCGGAATGGAGTATGGTTGCTCCTGCTGCTCTATCTGAGTAACAGGGGGATGTGATGATGTCCTCGTCAGTCGCTGGGCACAGGTCAGGCTGCATCTTTAATGGGCACAGGTCAGGCTGCATCTTTAATGGGCACAGGTCAGGCTGCATCTTTAATGGACACAGGTCAGGCTGCATCTTTAATGGGCACAGGTCATTTAATGGAACTGTTAAGGGTACATTTTTATTGGCACTGGTCATGGGCACCGCTAAATATTTAAGTACACCATTTGGTTCAGAATTTTTTTTCTTGTTTTCATCCTCTAAAACCTAGGTGCGTCTTATTGTCAGGTGTGTCTTATGGAGCGAAAAATAAGGTAATATTCTGTGTATTTTCAAAAATGTATCTCTGCTTTTCTTTAGAAGAAGCACATAAAAGTAAATGAGCTACATATATCTCTATTAGCAGGTTTTCCAGATATATTAGTAATCATGTCATTTCTTCCCTGACTTTTTACTCCCTGAAGAGTGAATAAACACAAGAAAAAATATCTGAGACACAAATAAAGATAAATATTTAATAGGGACTCTTGTTTATGAAAATTAAACACATGTCAAGTAAAACTATTTCAAGAATGCCAGCCACACATTCGAATGTGCTTGGTAAGCACTAACGATCTCCTTTCAACACATGGGAATCTTATAGTAGTCTATAATTTAGTAGGATGATGGGATTCTTCAATTTATTAGTCAATATTCTCAACAGTAAGCAAACAGATAAACTGATTAATTTCAGTAAGAATGGAGGTAATCATTATTTACATCCGTGCTCTCTTTACCATGGCTGAACGCTGACTTAAGGGAAAACCGCAAGCTAATTTTTCCCTCTTATTAAATAGAAAAAAAGTGACTTGCTTGTTAAATGAAGAAATCCTTAAAAGCCACATCTGCCTATAATCAAGCAGGGTAAATAATTGTTTTTGATATCTTCAACCAAACCATCAAAAAAAAACGGGGCAGGCTCAAGTCATTCTTCCATGTAGCTTTTTTTTTAAATTGTTTATTTATGAAAGATTCACAGAAACAGAGTATATCGTCCGACAGAAGGAGAAGTACAACTAACAAGCAGTTAAACATCTCATAAAAATCAACGATCTCAGGCAGGAATCAACTAAGTCACGTAGGACCGGCACACATCAATGCCTCATGTAATAACTGTAGACCGGTACATACATAACCTGGAAAATGTAACTAGATCCATGCCTGAAGTAGTATTTAAAAGATATGGGCAAAATGTAACCAGTAACACATATGTAGTTAAACAAACAAACAGGTATGTGCATAAAATAAGGTAAAGTAAAATGAAACTGAACAAATGAAAGCAAAAGCACCATGAGAATCAAGTACCGTGGGGAGGCTCAGATAGGGAGTCCAATGAGAATTCAGAAACGTCACAGACATTCCATATTTTATCAAAAAGACATAAAGTGTCTTCAATCTTGGCAGTTAGGTGTTCCATCCGGCGTGTGTCTGCTAGAATCGCGAGGACTTGATGGAGGATGGGGGGAGAAGTGGAGAGCCATAGCCTAGGGATAGCTCTCCTGGTAGCTAAGAGAACAAAGGACATGAGTTTCTGTGACGTTTTAGGTATATCTGTAAGGGGCAAACCTAAAAGAAAGTGTATAGGCTTCAGGGGTATAGAGTAAGGTAATAATTTCTGTAGAAGCTCCTGTACCTGTACCCATAAAGGCCTAATGAGGGGGCATTCCCAGAAAATATGAAAAAGGGAACCCACAGCCTCCTGACATCTCCAGCAAAGATTGGAGAGGGTGGGGTCACGTGCATGTAATGTAACAGGTCTGGGGTCCTATACCAGAACATCAAAATCTTAAAGGCAGTTTCCCTCTGTATCACACAGCGTGAAATTTTGGACGTATTATCCCATATCTTCCCCCAATCCAGTAATGAGATCGAATGCTGTAAAATGGAGGACCATTTGTGCATATATGTATGCATAACATCAGATAGAGGAGAAGATTTGTGTAAGATCTTGTATATAGATGAGATTTGTTTAGGCTCATAGGGGCCAGCTACACACAAGCGCTCGAACTCTGTGGGCCTCTCTAGCGAAAGTGAGGGGAAGGAAGAAAGGAAGAAATGTTTAAACTGTAGGTATGGGTACTGTAGGGAGGGTGGGAGATCATATTTCGTTTTGAGTTCTGGGAAGGTCAGTAGGACACGTGTAACTGGATGGACCAAGTGTCGCAGCTGAAAGATCTCGGCTTGAGTCCAAGGACCCATCCTTTCAAATGACAGGCTATCGGGGATGTCCGGGTTAAAAAGAACGTTCATTAGGGGGGAGCATCTGGAGGAGAGGGAGAACCGCTCCACACATCTCCTCCAGATAGTCAGGGTAAATAACATTGGGGCGAGACATAAAGATCTAAGTTGGGGCATAAATTTAGCTGAAGAAGGCCAAAGCATGTAACAAGGATGTACCGGGGCAGTAACCCCCATCTCTATCTCCGCCCACCTGGAAGGGGCTTTCCGAGAGATCCAGGAGGTCAATACACAGAGGTGAGAGGCATAATAATATTTGATAACATCCGGTGCCGCCAGGCCACCCCTGTGTTTAAGGGCATACACTACAGATTGTGCAATCCTATGGGACGCATTATTCCAAATAAATTTGAGGAACCGCCTCTGGAGAAGTTTCAGCTGCGACATCGGGACCGACACAGGACAGTCCACCTTGGGGGGCAGTGATGTGAGTCAAAAAGGAAAGGGAAAAACAAGGGATGTGGAGGATAGGGCTAGTGTCAATTAGGGGTAATCAACAGTAGGGTCAAATAATGACATCAAGATGAGTAACATGGGACCGTAAATCCTGATGGACTCAGGATAAGCCTCAGCCTACACCACGAGGCGAGGGATAAAGGAGGATCACTGGAGTCAGCACAGAAGGGGGAATCTTCAAGTTTGGAACCTGGAGTGGTCGGCCCTCTGAGGTGTGGAGTACGCCTTTCTTGATTTGCGTTGGATAGGGGTCCAGATCTTGGCTGGTGTCATCAAAGGCCTAGGATTCGGCATAGGGAGTTGAAGGTCCTCTTCAGGGACAGGGGGGAGCCCCAGACTGCGTGTGAACGTGTCACTTTTACAGAGGTCCCTGAGGGAATGTTGGACCCCATCTTTCAGGACAGATAGGCGGAAAGGGAACCCCCAGCGGTAGGGGACCTGGTGATTCTGCAGATGAGTGGTGATAGGACGAAAGCTGCGTCTTTTTGCCAGAGTGATAGGGGAAAGATCATTGAAGATCTGTATCCTGGCCTGTTTAAAGTCAATACGAGATTTGTTGCGGGTCGCCACAGAGAAGGCTTCTTTGTTCTCATAAAAATGAAATCGTACCACAACATCCCTGGGGTTGGATCCTGCAGGGGGTTTAGGGGCCAAGGACCTATGTGCCCTATCCAGACGCCAGTCAATGTCCGGTATATGGGGCGCTAGGGTGACAAACAGGCCCAGTAGGTATGGACGCAGTTCCTTATCAGTGACCGTCTCAGGTATCCCCCTTATCCTAAGGTTCTGGCGCCTTTCTCTGTTCTCCAAGTCCTGCTGCTGTAATTGGAGTTGGGACAGGGTATGTTTCATGGCCGCGTTATCTTCCTCCAGCACATGTACATATTGGGTCAGTTCATCAAATTTAGTTTCAAGCGTGTCTGTGCGCTCACCCAATTGATCAATCTCACTCCTGAGCTCCTGAGTAATTTTACCCACCTCTTTGGTGATGTTATGGGTCAGGTTCTGCAGGAGATTCTGCAGCTTATGATCCAAAACGTTCACCGTGACCACGTCCTTGCTGCTTGGTGATAGGGCATGCTGGGATCCATTGTGCTGGGAACTGTCATCCGCCGGCGGGGTTGTCAGCGCCTCCGGACTGGATTCCACGCGGTCCGACGGGACCGTCGGGTTAATCAAGGCTGGGGATTGCGGCCTATACAGGAAACGCTCCATGTTACGATCCGTCTTCGTGGGTGGTGGCGGGGCGAAACCTCTGTACCCGGCTTTCTGGAAGCCGATCTTGCCCATAGGGTGTTAGGGGACGTTCGGGTAGGTGCTGGGATCACTCCCGGAGCTATGGCAGCTACAGATGCTGTACGGGAGCGGCCTTGTGCGGAACAGGGACCGGAGCTCCGCCATCCTCAGAAGCCGCCTGGATGGGTCACTTTAAGTGCAGTGTAGAGAGTAACCTATCCCCATCTACTCTTTTGGCAGAGAGAGGAGCATCACCACAGTCCTCCACCGAGGTGAAGTTCAAGTCTGGGGGTCCTGGTGGTGGGGAAGTCACTGTCTCAGTTTGCAGGAGGCCTCAGGTGTACCAAGATGGCCGCCGTGAGTCTGCTATGCAGCAGCTCTCCAGCTAGGGCAGCAGTCTCAGGGACTTAATAAGGACTGAGAGAGGGTGGCAGGACGTGTGGCTATTGAGGTCTGTGTCTCTGAGATTGCGTGGCTGAGGTGTGCTCTCGTGGATCCCCACGTTAGGAAAGACCGGGGATTCGGGCCTAACCAGGCCGCACCAGGCCGCGGTTGATGTGAGCACTTCTGGGGCTCGGGGTCTCTTCCGGACAGCACCGGGTAAGTGGGATGAAGGATGGTGAGGGAGGGGAGCGATCCCTTACCTCCAGAATCGGTCCGATTCGGCTACTTGGTGGGCCCTCAGGCAGATAACATGGCGGCAGCCTCCGGAGCGGATGGCAGAGTATCTCCGGCGTCCATCGGCCAAATCCCCCCCAAATGGCTGCACCTGGCTCTGTGCGATCCGGGGCTGAGGATGTAGTTGTGCCCTGGGTGCAAATGTGCAGTCAATCGTCCCGATGGCAGCGGATGACACTTAGTGGACCCGAAGCTCCTCTCCAAGACGTCCGCCGCTGTTCACGCTTCTTCCATGTAGCTTTTAAAGCAGAACTAATGTTGCGCTTTGAAAAATTGTAAGGAGCAAGTGTTTGAAAAAATAAATAAAATTAAAAATATAATAAATAAATATAAATATATATATATATATAATATAATATAATTTTCACATAGCTCTTTTCATATACAGTATAACTGCACAGTGCATGTGTTGTGCAGTGTATGCCAGAGCTAGTTTTCAACACATTCCTGGCTCATTCTCAGGCCACGTACACACTATTAGACCGGTTCGATGAGACTGGTCCGACGGACCGTTTTCATTGGACCACGCTGAAGTGGTCTGATGGTCTGATGTGCGTACACACCATCAGTCCAAAATCCTATCGGGCCAGAACGCAGTGACGCAGAACACAACGACGTGCTGAAAAAACAAAGTTCAATGCTTCCAAGCATGCGTCGACTTGATTCTGAGCATGCGCAGGTTTTTAGTCTAATGCTTTTGTGTACTAACCATCGTTTTGGTCCGACGGACAGGTGTCCGTCGGACAGATTTTAAAGCAAGTTTTAAAACTTTGGTCCGATGGGCCGTACACACGATCAATCCTTTAGACCAGTTTCATCGGACCGGTCTGATCGTGTGTACGTGGCCTCCATCCAATAGCCAAGAAGGAGGACCCAGGAGTATGGGCAAGGAAGACGGTGGTAGCATCTGATGGAGCGGTGATCAGAACCTTAAAGTAATACTTAAATCTTGTTTTTTGTTAAAAATAACAAACATGTCATACTTACCTGCCCTGTGCAGTGGATTTTCACAGAGCAGTTCGGATCCTCCTCTTCTTGGACCCCTCTTCAGTGCTCCTGGCTCCTCCCTCTTGTTGAGTGCCTTCACAACAAGCAGATTGCTATGGGTGCACCTGGGTCGAGCTGCAACTCCCTATGGAGCTGCAGCCCGCCCGCCCCCTTTTGATTGACAGCAGCAGGAGCCAATGGGGGTATATATAATGTTTGAATGTACTAAATAATTTTCTAGAAAAAATATGATATTTTTTTACATTAGGGCTGTTACTGATTAAAAATGTTGTGTTTGATTAATAGATTTTTTTTTATCGATTAATCGACTAATTTTGATTATTTATAACGCACATACAGATCCAACTATTTTTAGCTGATTTCCTTGCAGGCTGATTCCCAACCACTGGAAAATTGATAGCAGGATACAAAAAACACACAAAGGCAGCGCTCGATGGAAATAGCATTAAAACGTTTATAGTCTTCAAGTCGGCGGACGGTGAGTACCAATCAAAAGAATTTTGATTGATCAAAAAAATGTTGATTGAACCAAAAGATTAAAGATTAATCGATGAATTAATAGTTCATTTCCCCAGCCCTATTTTACATATATGAGAGCAGTGTCAGAATTGGCCTGGATAGCAAGGGGTTAATTACAATAAGTAAGTAATACACAAATAATTATTATATATTATTTGTAAGGTAATTTACTATATTTTTAAAACCTGTACTCACGCAGGTGGCTTAACGGACAGATTACTGAAGTTTTAAGTTATAACTTCAAACCAGTAACTTCACAGTAAATAGATAAATAATACATTATTTTCTTATAACCTATAGCATAGTACTATATGATTTAGCGTGTACCTTTTAGCAGCAGCAGATTTTCATTCTCAGGCCCTGTACACCTGATCAAACTTATCCAATGACGGACCGTTTTCATCGGACATGTCTGCTGAGCTGTTTTGGTCTGATGGTTGTACACACCATCAAACCAAAATCCCCGCGGACAGACAGCGCGGTGACGTGGCGGTGACGTTGACGCCGTCACGTCACCAAACCAGGAAGTAAAATACTTCCACGCATGTGTCGAATCCATTCGGTCCGCTGGTTAAGCGTACTAACCAGCGGACATGTCGGACGGACGGGTTTCCAGCAGACAAGTTTTAAAGCATGCTTTAAAACTTGTCTGCTGGAAAAACCTGTCTGCTAGCCCGTACACACGGTTGGATATGTCCGCTGAAACTGGTCTGCGGACCAGTTTGAGCAGACAAGTTTGATCGTGTGTACGCGGCCTAAGGCTCCATGCACACTGAAGCTGATAAACTGCAGTTTATTGGCATTTTGGCTTTTTTTTTTAAAGCCCATAAACTGAACTCTATGTTAGCCTATGTGCCCATGCACACCTGGGCGTTTTTCAATGTGAATGAGCTTTGGAGTTTATTGTTTTTTTTTCTGAACACCCAAAATTTGTATCCATTAAAAAAAAAGTAAACAAAAAAATTATAAAAGCTACACTGAAAAACGCTGATTAAAGCTATTGCAAAACAGCTAAAAACCGTTGCAAGGCTCCCTGCAAAGCTACTGGCGTTTTTTTATATCAGCTTCAGTGTGCATGGAGCCTAACTGTGTGAGGAAAACATGGGGTTGTGGGTAAATCTTATACACATAAACCCATGGTTTTTCCTTGTAGTTAAGAGGGCTTAGATGGAATGGAGCATTTGTCTTTTAGACACATGCCCCCTTGTAAAACACTGCAGTGAGAGGTGTGCCTCCACTCAGTGCCGTCTTAATAGCATCTTGGGCCCCTGGGCAAAGTAATGCTCTGGGGCCCCTACAATGATGAAAGTGCAGGTAAACGGACATCTAGTAGGTAGGAGGCAGACTGTCTTCCCTGTGTATCTATCACTCTCAGTGCTATCATGGGGCCCCCAATTACGGGGCGGCGTGGACTCAAGGACAAGATGCTTGGGGCAAAGTGCAGGGGCCCCCCATTCATCTGGGGCCCCTGGACAGTGCTCAGGTGAGCCCTCTCATTAAGACAGCCCTGTGTCCGCTTGCCCACTTCTGCACAGTAATGTTAGTGAGGAGTGTGGCGTGGAGCAAGATGGCGGCGATGAAATGTCACTTCCTGACGAGACAGCCGCCGGGTGAACCAAGATGGCCACCGCTCCGGAGCTAGGCCGAAGCCGGGGACTTTCCTATGGCCGCACCCGAAAATCCTGGGTCATCCAGCCTGGAGATCGCGGGGGGGGGGGGAGATGAAGGGTTGTACTTACTTTTGTGACATGCTGTATGTGATCTCCCGCATTAATGATTTTTTAATTTTAATGTAAATCTAGACAGTTGGGGGGGGGGTGTAATATTTTCGCTGGGTGGAGTATGCAATCCCCTTACTTTCAATATTGCCCCAATCGATGGGGAGATTTTTGCCGCGATTGTCGCCTGACAAATTGCAGGACTGCTTTTGGGAAACGGGCGTCCCATCATTTTGTGTGATTTGTCAGGTGTCAATATTGTCCCATGATTGGGGGGCCATTGAAAGTAACAGGATCACAAGTGTGTCGCACATTTTGTGGCAATTCAGGAAATTGCAGTAATTCCGTCCGCGATCCGGAACACCTAGGTGTGATCGCAGCCAAAGCTAAGCATCTTCTATCAGTTGCTGGGTTCTCCTTCTATAGATTCTGGGGGAACGGTTTCTTCCTCAAACATTCCACACATTCTGTTTATTCCACCGCTAATCTATACTCCGCATTGACCTTGTATATCAATTTTCTCTCTGAGGACTCCAAGTTTTGGAGATGGCGTTGGCCGGGAATCGAACCCGGGTCAGCTGCTTGGAAGGCAGCTATGCTTACCACTACACCACCAATGCAAAGGTAGCATGTCTTTGTAGTGTGGGAGGAAACCGGAGTACCTAGAGGAAACCCACAAAAGCACAGGGAGAACATGCAAACTCCATGCAGATAGTGTCCTGGTCAGAATCTGAAACAAGGACCCAAGTGCTGCAAGGCTTACCACTAAGCCTCTGTGCTGCCCATATGCAGCCTCTGTTCTCTAAGGCCCGCCCCCGCTGAGCGGGGTAAATCACTTATATTTACTCAAAGTGCCTTCGGAAGAAATCCAAACTTCTCCTAAACTACAATCTATAACACTCCTGTAATAAAACACCCCAAATAACAAAGAGAGGTTCAGTGTTCCCCAAATTAGCAACACAATGGAGCTAAATATTCCATTCACACTTAGGCCTCATTCACACGGGGGGTATGAATCTGTACCCCATGGGAGGGCCGTGTTTACCGGAATGGGGATGCACAGGTGTTCCCAGCATCCTGTGTTGGCAGTCCCATTGCTGTCAACTGGGGTACAGTGACTGTACCCAATGTGACATCGGTGTGGGTGCCGTTGTACGGCCCCGAACGCACCCAGGGTGCGTCCGCACAGCTGCACCCACATGGATGTCCTTTTTGGGGTTAACGCAGCCCCCACACTGGGTACAGATTCATACACCCCGTGTGAGTGAGGCCTCGGACTTCTCCATGAAGGACCTCACTGGCGGGAAGAGTTCTCATTTTTCTCCAGCAAAAAAAGCCTAAAGAAAGCTGGAAAGACTTCTCCGACCTCTGAAGACAAAAAGACTTCCAACCTCCACTTATAGCCAGACCAACACACGTCTCAAAAACATACCGGCCTCCAACCTCCCCTTAGGCGGTCCAACACACGCCTCAAAAATATACCGGCCTCCAACCTCCCCTTATAGCCGGTCCAACACACGCCTCAAAAATATACCGGCGTTCAAACTCCTCTTATAGCCAGTCCAACATACGCCTCAAAAACATACCGGCCTCCAACCTCCCCTTAACCGATCCAACACACGCCTCAAAAATATACCGTCCTTCAACCTCCTCTTATAGCCGGTCCAACACACGCCTCAAAAACATACCAGCCTTCAACCTCCTCTTATAGCCAGTCCAACATATGCCTCAAAAACATACCGGCCTCCAACCTCCCCTTAGCCGGTCCAACACACGCCTCAAAAATATACCGGCCTTCAACCTCCTCTTATAGCCAGTCCAACATACACCTCAAAAACATACCGGCCTCCAACCTCCCCTTAGCCGGTCCAACACACGCCTCAAAAAAATACTGGCCTTCAACCTCCTCTTATAGCGGGTCCAACACACGCCTCAAAAACATACCGGCCTTCAACCTCCTCTTATAGCCGGTCCAACACATGCCTTAAAAACATACCGGCTTTCAAACTTCACAACTAAAAATCTATTTCTTTATGCAGATCGACAATACATAGATGAAACATATCACCTTTATAAACGTGCTTGAGATTTTGGTAGTAAACAGCCTGCTAGGCCCGGGGAAAACCAAACCGAGTCCTAAAAAAGCCGCCCCATATCCAAAAGTTGGCAAGAGTATAAATGTTGACATTATGCTTTAAGGTTAATCAAAAATATCACATTCTAAAGGTAAAGGTAGAACAAGGGGGGAAGGAAAATGGAAGGGGCAGAGAAGGAGGAAAGTATGGGGGATGGAAGGTTGCGGGTAGGGAAGGTGTGGGGGTCCCCCCAAACCCTCACCCCCTTCTTTTTCCCCCAATCTTCCCTTCTCCCCCGTTTCCTCCCTCTCTCCCTCTTCCATACTCCCCTTTGTTCTACCTTTCCCTTTAGAGTGTTATATTACACTCTTGGCAACTTTAGGAGGGCTTGGTTCGGTTCCCGTTGGGCCTATTAGGCTGTTTACCACCAACATCTCAGACACTTTTTTTTTTTACAGGTGATTATGTTTGGGCGATGTATTGTCGAACCTTAAAGCTTCTGCAGAGGCTACAGAAAGGTAAATAGAGGGCTGATGGGAAGACCCTACGGTTACTGGAGTGGCAGCCGCCACCAGTGTAGGGACCTGTGTTGGTACAGCCGTACCTGGCCCCTGGGAGGGTCCCTCAAACTTTTTGTTGAGTCTTCTTCTAGGAACAGCCAATTGTCTTGTTTGTCCAGGTACGTTGATAGTTGGTGATTCAGAAGCTGCTTATGAGAATCTTTTAGGAGATTGATGACGTAGTGGATTCCTGTCATGATGGCTTGAAATGAAGATCCTCTCTCTCATATTCACTAGCAAATCGTCCTCTTCTCATCGCCTAGTTTAAATTTTCTTCCAACATTTTGGCCATCTTCCTTTCCAAGAAAGCTGCACCCCTCTCATTTAAGTGCAATCCGTCACTACTATAATGATGGTAACGGCCTGAAAAGTCGGTCCAGTTTGCCATGAAGCCAAACCCCTCTTCCCTGCACCAGTTACTCAGCCACTTGTTAAGTACCATAAGCTCTTGTTGTCTCTGTGGTGTGACTCGAGGTGCAGGCAGTATTTCAGAAAATATTGCCTTGGCGGTCCTTTTCTTCAATATGGCCCCCAAGTCCCTGAAACCATTTTGTAGGGCGCTCCATCTTTCTCTAACTTTGTCATTGGTACCGATATATACCATGACAACTGGGTCCTTTCCAGCGCCATCCAATAATCTGTCCATGCAATCTGCAATGTTCCGAACCCGAGCGCCGGGTAAACAACATACTGTTTGGCGATAATGATCTTTGTGATGGATTTCCCTCTGTATTCTTCCAATAACTGAATCCCCTACCACTAGTATGTGCCTATGCTTTCTGGTAACCTTGCCGTCACATGCTGGTGAAGCCTCCGTGTGGCCGTCACATGCTGGTGAAGCCTGTGTGTGGCCGCCACATGCTGGTGAAGCCTCCGTGTGGCCGTCACATGCTGGTGAAGCCTCCGTGTGGGCGTCACATGCTGGTGAAGCCTCTGTGTGGCCGTCACATGCTGGTGAAGCCTCTGTGTGGCCGTCACATGCTGGTGAAGCCTCCGTGTGGCCGTCACATGCTGGTGAAGCCTCCGTGTGGCCGTCACATGCTGGTGAAGCCTCCGTGTGGCCGTCACATGCCGTTGAAGCCTCCGTGTGGCCGTCACATGCTGGTGAAGCCTCCGTGTGGCCGTCACATGCTGGTGAAGCCTCCGTGTGGCCGTCACATGCTGGTGAAGCCTCCGTGTGGCCGCCACATGCTGGTGAAGCCTCTGTGTGGCCGTCACATGCTGGTGAAGCCTCCGTGTGGCCGTCACATGCAGGTGAAGCCTCCGTGTGGCCATCACATGCTGGTGAAGCCTCCGTGTGGCCGTCACATGCTGGTGAAGCCTTCGTGTGGCTGCCACATGCTGGTGAAGCCTCCGTGGTAACGCTACAATCTGCTGGAGTCTTGGTGGGAAAGTTATGTTCTGCCCGAGTCTCAACAGAATCGTTGCATGCTGAAGGAGTCTTCATGTGTATGACACGTGGTTGATTTAAAGACATTCCCAACTTTTGGGCTATTTTCTTTGCCAACAGAGTGGCACCCTGTTCATTTAAGTGCAGTCCATCCCTGCTGTAGAGCAAGTAACCAATTGAAAAGTCAGTCCAGGTCTCCATGAAGCCAAACCCCTCCTTCCTGCACCAGTTCTTCAGCCACCTGCTAAGCTCCCTAAACTCTTGCTGCCTCCTTGGTGCGGCTCGAGGTACAGGCAGTATTTCTGAAAATACTGCCTTGGAGGTTCTTTTCTTCAGTATAGCTCCTAAGTCCCTGAAATCATTTTGTAGGGAGCTCCATTTTATTCTAATGTTGTCGTTGGTTCCAATATGTACCATGACAGCTGGGTCCTCCCCAGCCGCATCCAACAATCCGTCCATCCAATCTGCTATGTCCCGAACTCGTGCGACCGGGAAACAATATACTGTTCGTCGATCACCGTCATTCTGACAGATTGCCCTTTCTGTCCCTCTAATGACAGAATCCCCTACCACCAGGATCTGCCTATCCTTTACTGTAAGCTTGTCCTCGTCTTCATGGGAGGAGATATTCTCATGGCTGTCCTGTTGTTTTGTTGTGCTCTCAACATGTACGTCACATTGTGCTGGGGTCTCAACATGAATATAACATTCAGGTGGTGTCTCCATGTGAACATCACATGCTGGTGAAGTCTCCGTTTGAACCTCACATGCTGGTGAAGTCTCCGTTTGAACCTCACATGCTGGTGAAGTCTCCGTTTGAACCTCACATGCTGGTGAAGTCTCCGTTTGAACCTTACATGCTGATGAAGTCTCCTCGTTAACGTCACATGCTGATGAAGCCTCCTCATGAACGTCACATGCTGGTGAAGCCTCCTCGTTAACGTCACATGCTGGTGAAGCCTCCTTGTGAACGTCATATGCTGGTGAAGCCTCCTCGTGAAAGTCACATGCTGGTGAAGCCTCCTCGTGAACGTCACATGCTGGTGAAGCCTCCTCGTGAGCGTCACATGCTGGTGAAGCCTCCTCGTGAGCGTCACATGCTGATGAAGCCTCCTCGTGAACGTCACATGCTGGTGAAGCCTCCGCATGAACGTCACATACTGGTGAAGCCTCCATGTAGCGTTCATATTCTGTCTCGCTCACTAGGGCATTCCTGCCTTGTGAGCTGTCTCTGCAGAAAATACTGCGTACATCTGCAATAAAAAAAGAATAATCGTGTTTAGCACTTTCACCTACATTATATATATTTTTTTATACATCAAATGGAGTCAGAAAGGGAACTGATTCTTAATTTTCATGTGCGGGGGAGTAATCTGCAGTGCTTCTGTTTCTTATTATTAAACACCCAGCCTCTATGGGGGCAGGGGGAGGGGGGTGACCACTGATCAATATCCATTTCCATTGCTATACATGTGTTACTTTGGACTCCAATAAAAATGTTTTTATAACAAAAAATGTTTTGCGTGTTTTGGCACCATTAAAACGTTTGTTATCCCCAAAAAGTAAATAAAGATCCTGTTTCTTTAAAGCCTGTTATAGTGCTTGTGCTGTGTATGAAATATCTGGCTGATCCTACCAGTTTCTACCCTCCCCCTCTCTGCCCTGACTCCCATGTGTCAGGGCTGCAGAGTCCTGACACTAGAGTCAGTACGTGTCTCCATCATACGCTGCTATCTGCAGCTCTCTCTGTGTCTCCTCCCTTTCCTCCCCTCCCTGTACAAGTCTCCATTATACGCTTCTATCTGCAGCTCTCCCTGTGTCTCCTCCCCCTCCCTGTACATGTTTCCATCATACGATTCTATCTGCAGCTCTCCCTGTGTCTCCTCCCCCTCACCCTCCATGTACATGTCTCCATTATAAGCTACTATCTGCAGCTCTCCCTGTGTCTCATCCCCCTCCCTGTACATGTCTCCATCATACGTTACTATTTGCAGCTTTCCCGGTGTCTCCCTACCCTCCCACTCCCTGCTTGTCATCTCTCACTATCCCTGATCTGTTCACCCCCCCCCATCCTCTGTCACAAAAATAGCTGCATCCTAGTGCCTGTGCTCTATAGACAAAAAAAACAAACTTTCTACTTGTATTACAATGTATCCATCTTGGCCTCTGTTTAATCTTCAACTGCCATAACGCCGCACATGTGATCAATTATGACAGTTTGGTGGGGGAAAATATGATGGAGGCATTTTGATGAAAGCAGTTTTGATGGTAGAAATGTTATGGGGCAATTTTATGGGGCAGCTCCTGCAAAAGCTAATGACTTTTAAAAAGATGCTAATTAGAGGGATTGCTGATTCTCACTTTAACTTTTTCTTACGGATTTAAGCTATTCATCCAGTTAGCTTTAGCAATTCATCTATTCAGCATTCACACGCATTTTCTGCAGGAAATGCATTTTGTAGTTGTTGTTGTTGTTGTTGTTGTTATTATTATACATTTATATTGCTCTGACATATACCACAGTGTTGTACAGAGATCACTGAGCTAATCACATCAGTCTTTGTACAGACAAGCTTACACTCTAATGCCCCCTCCCCCCACAGTCACATCAGTCTCTGTACAGAGGAGCTTACATTCTAATGTCCCCTCCCCCCACAGTCACATCAGTCTCTGTACAGAGGAGCTTACATTCTAATGTCCCCTCCCCCAGTCGCGCCCTATTATACATTTATGTAGCTCTGACATATACCGCAGTGTTGTACAGAGATCACTGAGCCAGTTACCTCAGTCTCTGTACAGAGGAGCTTACATTCTAATGTCCCCTCCCCCCCACAGTCGCACACTATTATTATTATTATTATTATTAGTGGGAATGCTCTCCAACATCCCCAGTATTGTTGTTTGTTTTTTGTTTTTCTGTATGTTTTTTTGGCTCTGCGTAACTTCTGCATATTTTCAGCTATTAAAACTATTCAACTTTTTAAAATGTTCAACTCTTTCAGGTAATGATGGGACTTCTTTAATTTTTTATTATTTTTGTACTATTTATACTTTTTAAAACATTAAGCTTTTTAAACACTTTTTTTAACTTTTTTTTTATAATTTTTTTTACATTGAAGTCAATGAGAGCCTGCTTCAAATCCTTAAAATCTTCTTCCGCTCCCAAAAGTTTCAGCTCCTTCATACTTTTACCTACAGACACCAAACAAACTTTTTAAAGAGTTCACAAAATATTCAGCTATCCGGCTATATCTTTTCAGTTTGATATCTTTTAGGCCGCGTACACACGATCGAACATATCTGCTGAAACTGGTCCGCAGACCAGTTTCAGCGGACAGATTTGATCGTGTGTACGGCCTAGCGGACAGGTTTCCAGCGAACAAAAGTTTTAAAGCATGCTTTAAAACTTGTCCGCTGGAAACCTGTCCGTCGGACATGTCCGCTGGTTAGTACGACTAACCAGCGGACCAAAATCCCCCGCATGCGTCGAATGGATTCGATGCATGAGTGGAAGCATTTTATTTCCTGGTTTGGTGACGTGGCGGCGTCAACGTCACCGCCACGTTACTGTGTTCTCTGTCTGAGGGGATTTTTGTCCGATGGTGTGTACACACCGCCGGACCAAAATCTTGCAGGAGACATGTCCGATGAAAACAGTCCGCGGACCGTTTTCATCGGACATGTCTCCTCGTGTGTACGGGGCCTAACAGTTTTTGTGAAAAAGCTGTTTACGTTTAGTGATCATTTCAGGAAATTTTAGCGATTTAAACAGAGTGTCTATGGGGCTGGTTAGAGTGGATGATGTCATCGCTACAGCACGGGGCTTTACCAAAAATTATCTTTTTGTTCCTTTTCTATAAATTGCTCTCACAATTTATACATCGTAGGTATTTTTGTCTAGTTTCAGGTAGAGCTTCACGATTCTGGGGAAAAATGAGAATCACAATTCTTTTGCATAAAATGAAGATCACAATTCTCAAAAATTTATTTTTTCAAAGTTATTTTCAGCACAAAACGGCGCTTATGTGCTTAAATCCAGAATATGTAAATCTGACAGTCTGTTTACATGTTACATTTTAAAGCCACAGCAAACCTGCTGACCTTACATGCTTGCTAATGTGACAGAACACCTCTGATTTTCACATTGAACTAAATCTGAAAATCGGAGGTGTTCTGTCACATTGGAAGGTTTGCTGCTGCTTTTTTGTGTTTAACCACTTAAGACCCGGACCTTTAGGCGGCGTACAGACGATCTGACATATCCGATGAAAACGGTCCGCGGACCATTTCCATCGGATATGTCCGATCGGGAGTTTGATCCGATGGCGTATACACACCATCGGATCAAATTCCCCGCCGCCGGACGGCGCGGTGACGCGGCGGTGACGTTGACGCCGCCGCGTCACCGCCACATCACCGCACCAGGAAGTAAAACACTTCCGCGCATGCGCCGAATCCATTCGGCAGCGGCGCGGCGGCGGTGGGGGCCGACATGTCTGCTGGTAAGTGTACTAACCAGCAGACATGTCGGGCGGACAGATTCCACCGGATAGATTTCAAAGCTTGCTTTGAAATCTGTCGGGTGGAGAAATCTGTCCGCTAGCCCATACACACGAGCGGAGATGTCTCCTGAAACGGTCCATCGGACCGTTTTCAGGGGACATATCCCCTCGTGTGTACGCCGCCTTAGGCAGCAGATTCGGCACTGCATCGCTTTAACTGACAATTGCACGGTCCTGCGACGTGACTCCCAAACAAAATTGGCATTCTTTTTTTTCCCCACAAATAGAGCTTTTTTTGGTGGTATTTGATCACCTCTGCGGTTTTTATTTTTTGCGCTATAAACAAGAATAGAGCGACAATTTTGAAATAAATGCAATTTATTTTTTATTTTTCCTATAATAAATATTCCCCAAAAATATATAAAAAAATGTTTTTCCTCAGTTTAGTCCGATACGTATTTTTCTACATATTTTTGGTTAAAAAAAAAATCACAATAAGCGTTTATCGGTTGGTTTGCGCAAAATTTATAGCGTTTCAAAAATGGGGGATAGTTTTATTGCATTTTTATTTTTATTTTTTTACTACTAATGGCGGCAATCAGCTTTTTTTTTTTTTTTTTCATGACTGCAACATTAAGGCAGACACTTTGGACACTTTTGACCCATTTTTGGGACTATTGTCATTTTCACAGCAAAAAATACATTAAAAATGCACTGATTACTGTGAAAATGACAATTGCAGTTTGGGAGTTAACCACAAGGGGGCACTGAAGGGGTTAAGCATGACCTCATCTCTGTTTCTAACTGTAGGGGGGTGGGGCTGTAGGTGTGATGTTATTGATTGTGTTTCCCTATAAAAGGGATCACACGATCGATGACGGTGCCACAGTGAAGAAAGGGGGAAGCTGTGCTTACACTCACCTCTCCCCGTTTTCAGCTCCATGGACCGATCGCAGGACTCCAGCGGCCAACGGGTCCATGGGTCCCGGAGCTTCGGACCGGGTCACGTGCACGCGCCGGCGTGCTCGACCCCACAGCTGGGCTTAAAGGGCAACGTACAGGTAGGTGGATGTGCCCAGCCATGCCATTCTGCCGCTGTATATCGGCGTCAAGGGGTCCTTAAAGCGGGGGTTCGCCCCCCAAAAAAATGTAACATTACATTCAGCCGAGTTGTGAGAATGACATTAGGCTGTTTTTTTTATTCCATTGCATGTAATCTGCAGGACTGGGCGTTCCTAATTGATTGACATGCTTCCGACCGGCACATACAGCGCGTGACAAGTTGCCGAAAGAAGCCGAACATCGCTGCGCACCGTATAGGGCCGACTCGCAGTCCGGCTTCTTTCGGCAACTCGTGATGCGATGTATGCGCCGGTCGGAAGCATGTTAATCAATTAGGAATGCCCAGTCCCGCAGATTACATACCCGAAAGCCGCGGTGAAAATACGGTATGTATGGCAATGAAATAATAAAAAAACAGCCTAAAGTCATTCTCACAACTCGGCTGAATTTAATGTTAAACATTTTTTTTTTGGGTGAACCCCCACTTTAAGTGGTTAACCACTTCAATACTGGCCCATAGTCATTTGAGGTCCACAGAGAGGTGGACGTCATATGACATCCTGGACTTTGTGCACTGATATCTGAATGATGGGAGCAGCTAGAGGCATCGTTCAGATATCATTTGTTGGTGCCGGCGATTCTGTGCACGTTAAGAATCATCATAACGGTGGTTCCGCCACTTGATCGTTCTTATAGGCGGCGGGAGGGGACATACCACCCTCCCGCCACCATCCGGTGCTTCTCCGGGCTCTCCCGTGCGATCGGGGGCCCGGAGAAAGAATTGTCTGGCGCAGGCAGGAAGCATAGAGATGACTGGTGACCATATGTCCACCAGTCATCTCTATGACCGTCGGAGACCCGGGCGTGATGTGATGCCGTCACATTCAGGTGCCCGTAAGTAAACAAAGTCGCGATTACAGCTAGTAAGCAATAGCAAGCATGATATCGGTGAATTTTTTTTCATGATTTCCAGCCTGGAGGAGAGATGTGGGGGGAGGGGAGGTCTTATTGACCCCGCATCTCTCCATGAAGAGGACCTGTCACACACATTTCCTATTACAAGGGATGTTTACATTCCTTGTAATAGGAATAAAAGTGATAAAAAATAAAATAAAAAAAAGTGTAAAAAATAAATAAATAAAAACAAAATTAAAACGCCCCTGTCCCCCGTAGCTCGCGCGTAGAAGCAAACGCACACGCAAGTCCCGCCCACATATGTAAACGCTGTTTAAACCACATATGTGAGGTATCTCTGCATGCGTTAGAGCGTATGCAACAATTCTAGAATTAGACCTCCTCTGTAAATCTAAATAGGTAACCTGTAAAAAAATTCAAAGCGTTGCCTATAGAGATTTTTAAGTACGGAAGTTTAGCGCCATTCCATAAGTGTGCACAATTTTAAAGTGTGACATGTTAGGTATCTATTTACTCGGTGTAACATCATCATTCATATTTTACAAAAACATTGGGCTAACTTTACTGTTTTTTTAATTCATGAAACCATTTTTTTCCCCAAAAAAGGCGTTTGAAAAATGATTGCGCAAATACTGTGTTAGATAAAATGTTGCAATGACTGCCATTTTATTCCCTAGGTTGTCTGCTAAAAAAACATATACAATGTTTGGGGGTTCTGAGTAATTTTCTAGCAAAAGAATGATGATTTGTACATGTAGAAGAGAAGTGCCAGAATAGGCCCGGTATTGAGGTGGGTATAAAAACCCGGTATTGAAGGGGTTAAAATAACTGTGAATGCTACGTTGGGTGTAACAAGATGTCCGCTCAGGGCCGTCTTAATAGCATCTTGGGCCCCTGGGAAAAGTAATGCTCTGGGGCCCCTACAATGATGACAGCGCAGGTAAACGGACATCAAGTAGGTAGGAGGCAGACTGCCTTCCCTGTATATCACTTTCAGTGCTATCATGGGGCCCCCAATTTTGGGCGGCGTGGGTTCAAGGACCAGATGCTTGGGGCAAAGTGCAGGGGCCCCCCATGCATCTGGGACCCCTGGGCAGTGCCCAGGTGTGCCCTCTCATTAAGACAGCCCTGCCTCCACTGCAGCAATTTTATTGGACAGCTTGGGACAATAGTACTTTACCATTGGTCCAAGACTCCAAGCTCTCCATTGAGCTCAGTGCCTTTGACAAGAAGTGAGGAGAGGAACTGTGATCTCATCCTCTCAGTCTGCTGCAAACAGAGTGTGCCAGCTTGTATTTAAAGATAAACTGCAGTCTGCTGATATAATTTGTAATAAAAACATCTATGCCATTCTGAAGCTTCCCTCCAACCACTTTGCATATTATTTTATATATACTGTGATTCTGTACTTGCCAAATATTCTGCAAAAATCTCCCTCCACTAAGTCTGGCAGCATCCAGTTTAAAAGTGGACAGCTAAAGCTGCTGCTTGTTTAGATCCTCGATTTACACAAACACAAAGAGGCACACCTCCAGCTTTGTAGCTCTCATTGCCTCTCTTATGACTCATCCCCCTCCATTCCTGAGAGAGAGAGAGAGCTGTGTATTATGATATAGGCCTAGGCTAATGACTAGGTGAGAAAGAGGAAGTGGGCGCGTTGTTTGGAGACGATTCGCGTGCCCGACAGCCGTAATGTCCGCCGGGGACCCGCGTCTGCCCGTTAACACAGCAGGACCATGGATCTGTGTGTGTAAAATAATTTATTTGGTGATGCAAGAGTGATCAGGTGAGAGGAGACCACTCCTCCACTCCTCCCCTTGTGAGTCCCCAATTAACCCCTTGATGGCACAAGATACAATTTTTGCGCTGTATGTGTTCCCCCTATTCCTTGCTGTGCAGGAATAGGGGGAACCAGTAACCAGTGACTCCTGTGGGGGTAACACTTGCAGGGGTTGTCAGATCAACAAAGCACAACAGGTAGCCTGGAGCGCTAGAGCAATGTTGAAAAAAAATGTAAATGCTGAACATCCAGGCTTTACTCCATATATGTATTTTGGTGTTGAATGTTCAATTTTGACAGTGTACATACAGAGTAAAAGCTATAGCAGCCAATCAAGTTTCACTTTACTTTAGTGCAGAGGTCGGCAACCTGCAGGCCGTGGGCTGCCCACTACCACTAGACGTCTGGCCCATCAGTGCCTATGATTAATTTACGGCCACCCGGCCTGTGAACATACTCGCCGCTGTCCTCTTCATTGGACAGTGGCAAGCAGCCAGTATTACAGAGCTGGATGGGGACAGGAACTGCTGGAGTTAGCTTTTTTCATTACACAGCAGATGATTGGTTGCCGGGTGATCCTAGCAACCAATCACCAACCTGGTAATGTGAAAAGTTAACACCAGTGGCCCATCCAGCTCTGTGATATCGATCTCTGCTCCACTTGCTGTACACCTGTGTAAGGTAGGAGATTTCTACCTACCCAGTGTATGTGTGTAGGCAGAGGACACTACAGTGAGGGTGGGGAGTACAGGGGAGAGAGAACACTATGGGGGTACAGGGAACACTACAGTGGGGGTGGTGGTGCAGGGGAAGAGGATACTATAGCGGTAAAGACGGCACTACGGTGGAGGAGTGGTGTAGGGGACAGAGGACACTATGGGGGTACACTATGGGGGTACAGAGAACAGTACAGTGGGGGGGGGGTGATAGTGCAGGGACAGAGCACACCATGGGAGTACATAGGACACTACTGTAATTGCTGATAAAGGTGCTTCAACTACAGTAAGTACTGACTAAAGATCCAAAAAAAATCACTCTTGCATCACCAAATAAATTATTTTTCCTGGTACCAAACTCTTCATGGCAAAGGAATGCCCAGTAGGATGTTAAAGGTATCTCAGAAGTATAAGCATATTTAAGAAATTAAGGGACATTAGTCATTATGGAAGCTCATGACGATGTGTAAAATCATGGGAAGGGGGTACTAAATTGGTATTGTTGGAATGAGATTAAAGCCACACTAATTTTCTCACATCACCACCAGTCCTAGCTTCCTACATAAAGCACCCACTCTTTCCCCCCACCACCACTTTTATAAAGGTAATCATGTGAGGACAGAACAACGATGAGTCCCCAGATGGCCTGGGTTCTCAGGAATTAGATTGATTAATGCTGGTTAACTCAAAAGACTGGTGGCTTCCAGTGGCAGTGTAGAAGTACTGCAGGAGACAGCTATAGTCTGAAGATGGTATTTCAGCCAAAGTTCTTTTTTTTTTTTTTTTAAGGTGGGGTTGGGCATTAATTCAATTATATAGAATCAGGGTTCATTCTTTTTAAATTAGGAAGGGGTTCAACACCAAAATGAGTCTCTGTATTTGATATTTTATTTTCACAAGGTGGTGATGGTAAATAGAGTAAGTGAATATTAAAATAAAGTGTATTACTCTCTTTCAGGAAAATGGCATCTTCAGCTATAAATAGCAGAACTCATCATTTAAGAGATTGATCCACAAAACTAGTCTGACTGCCATTACCAAGGTCAAGAAAGGTTTTTTTCCCTGCTGTGAGACTTTTTTTTTCTGCCTTCTAGGTCAACGGCACTATAATGATATCTTAATTATAGGGTTAGGCAGGTTTATAGGCTTTTTTACAGCTGTACTGTGTCTCTATATTGTAATATACAGTAACTACAAGTTTAACAATCTATTTATTATTACATCAAAAATGTAATTTAAAAAAAATGCATTAGACAAAAAACAAATCAACAGGGAAGTTACTGTACTGTTGTATTCCAGAAAGTAAACATTTAATTTTTATATTTTTTTAAAGTAGATGTTTCCGAGTGAAAATTGTGGTAACTCTTTTAATGTTCCATGGTAATTTTGACCCTTCTAGATATTTTACAAATGGATATAGTTAGTTACTATTAGTAATAGTAACTATTCTGCTATTTGCTATTTTGAATAAAATGTATTTTATGTTGCACAGGGACAGAATAAACTCAAAGGACTGAAGAGAAAGTTCTGCCCATGTCACCGAAGGCAAACAAGGTCCCAGTCTCACACTGTGGAGCTATAGAAGCCATTAATGAGAATGAACCTATATATACACAGGAGTCCCAGTATCCAGGTTACAAGTGTTATTTCCATCTAGGGCTAACAAGAAATGACCCCTTAAAACAAATTAAAAATATAGGCTGACTTGACCTTTCAAGGGGGACTATCTACTGTGTGCATTCTAAAAGATATGTTACATCACATTATATGAAGGATTACAGGCAGATTCTTGCATACTCACAATCCCAAGCAGTTGATGCTAAAAAGATGTGCAGGCAGCCAGAGGTAATCAAGTCTCCATAGGCAGGCACTAAAAAAAAAAAAGACTGGAGACCTGATGATCCACAAAGCATTTCAGGAACAGGAGCAGCAGCAGTAAAATGTCTTCTCTAAGCTAAGCAGTGTGAGAAAGATTGTGAAATATGTGCAACACTCCACCCAGGAGATGGTGGTGGTGGAAATTGAAAATTGGTCCCACAGCTTAAGCCCAACCAGCCTCATTCACTGGTGAGTCCAGAGACTGGGTCACACCAGAGGCTGTGCCATGGCTCTAGACCTGGTGAGTGCTTTGTGGCTGACTAACACAGAGCACAGGTCTGGAAAGATATCAAAATACAGTGCCTACAGGTCAAAGTTCAGATTAGCCTCATCACATCAAGAAGTCTACTGCATATTCCAGATCATATAGGCTAGCTCCATAATTTTTGCATCCATAGTTAGTCAGGTTGAAAAAGAAAAGACACAAGTCCATCTAGTTCAACCAATAGAAGGGTAAAAACAAACATATAATCCCAAATACACAATCCTTTACCCAGTTGATCCAGATGAAGGAAAAAAAAAAAACAGCAAAGCATGATCCAGGGGAAAAATGTCTTTCTGATCCACCGAGAGGCAATATGATATTCCCTGGATCAACTTTACCTATTAATGTTAGTATCAAGTTATATTATGAACATTTAGAAAAGAATCTGGGCCTTTTTTTTAAAGCAAGCAACTGAGGTAGCCAGAAACAGCCCTTGTGAAGAAACCTTTCTGTCAGACTGCGTACTCACCGAAGCCGAGATGCCAAGGGCGGCTTACAGTTGCGACCCGGTGCACACCGTCCCCTGGAGTTGGGACAGGGGAGGAAGGCACCAGGAGGCACCGACGCCAGCAAGGTCCTGGATAGGCAGCTGGAGTTCTGGCTGAAGACTTGACCGGGAGCCCCTGGTGGTGACGGTGAGCAGAGCAGACAGTCTTGGAGACACAGGGCAGGTGCAGAGCAGGTAGTTGTAACTGTACTGAGCAGCTACGGAGCAGGTAGCTTGGGTAGTACTGAGCAGATACAGAGCGGGTGAGACTGGAGGCAGGTCCGGGATGCAAGCCGAGGTTCAAGGGTTGGAGAGAGCAACAAGTCCAAAGTCAAGCCAGAGGTCAGGGGGTGGAGAAGACAGCGTATCCAGGAAGCAAAGCCAAGGTCAACTTCAGAGAGAGAGCAGAGTCGTACAGAAGTCCAGGTCGGTGATTTAGGTAAGGTGGCAGAGAGTCCAAGCACAAGCTGAAGACAAACCAGCAACCCGCCATGAGACAGGAGCTGGTTTAAATAGCCTGGTCAGGCCTCCGATTGGTTCCGAGGGGATGCGCGCCCGTGCGCGTTCCCCTGCACACGCCGCGCCGCCAGACCGCGCATGCGCGCGCACCTTTCATGCACGGGTACGCGCCGGGGCGCGGCTCTACTGTGCGTGTGCAGAGATCAGTGACTAACAGGGTTGGTTCCCTGACACTTTCCACATTTGAAGATTAAATCTCTTTTCCTCCAGATGTAAAGAGTGCCCCCTTGTCCTTTGTGATGATCTTAAGGTGAATAACGCAACACCAAGTTCACTACTGTATATGGACCCCTCATATATTTGTACATGTTGATCATATCTCCCCTTAATCTCCTCTTCTCACGAGAGAATACATTCAGTTCTGCTAATCTATCCTCATATCAGTTTGGTTGCCTTTCTCTACACTTTTCTCCAGTTCCCCAATATCCTTTTTGTGAACCGGTGCACAAAACTGAACTGCATATTCCAGATGAGGTCTTACTACTGATTTGTAGGGGGCAAAACAATATTTTTCTCTCTGGAGTCTATGTCTCTCTTAAAGTTATACTTACCAGAAGTGGCTGTTACTAGGCAGATCGTCCTAATCTGCCACTTCCTTGTCCGCGGGGGTCTTCTTTCTTCTCCTCCTTGCGCTGCCTCTTGGGAAATGGGGAGAGACTTATGAGACCTTGTGTGTGTTCCAGGAGATATCCGTCCATTCACCTAGCGCAGCGCGGCTCGCGAATGCGCAGTAGGGAATCAGGAAGTGAAGCTGCAACACTTCACTTCCTGATTCCCTCACTGAGGATGGCGGCGGGGCAGCCGAGACCCGAGCGATTGCTCAGCTTCGACTGCCAACATCGTGGGCACCCTGGACAGGTAAGTGTCCTTATTAAAAGTCAGCAGCTACAGTGTTTGTAGCTGCTGACTTTTATTATTATTTATTTATTATTAAGCCGGACCTCCGCTTTAATACAAAAAATAACTTTGCAACTGCAGCATGGCATTGAATGCTATTATTAAGTTTATGATCTAACAAAACACCCATATCCTTCTCCACCATTGACTCCCCTAGCAGTTCTCCTCTTATGTCTGATTCATGCATATTCTCTTTCAATAGATTTTTATTTTTTCAAATAAAGAATACAGATAAATTATGACAAAAGGCTGAAATTACACCATCAAAACATTCAACAAACCGGGCATAATGACAGTAACAATGACTCTATTGATTTCAAATTTCCCAACTATGGGTTGATTAAAGGAATCCAGCGAGCTTAATAACAGAGGAAGGGGCGGAAAAAGAGGTGTATATGGTAATCTTGCGCTCAGGGGAGACCTGCCTGTCCCGGACACCCCTAATGGGATCAATCTGTGTCCCAGCCAGGCGCCTCCCAATCCGCCTCCTCCTATAAATTTATTTGATGGGAAATTAGTGGGTTCGAATTTGGCTTCATTGAACCTCTAGCTCATACTAACAAAATAAGATAGGCCTATAGTGTTACCAAATTGCCCATATGAATAACCGGACGAAGAACAAAGAACATTACCTTCTGGTCATACAACTGTCTTAAAAGAATAGAAGTAAAAAAAGGAGAGAGAAAAGTGGGGGTAAGAAAGAGGGAAAGGAAGGGAAACATGAGCTTAACTTGTACTGAAGGATGCAGGTTGCGTGGGGTGTACCCCAGTCGCCAAAGGTATACCACAGTGGGATGCCCATGATCCCCACACGGCTTCAAATTTCTGATTCGTGTTTGAAAGAATGCTGGCCAGTTTTTCCTGCACCATGATCCACGAAATCTTGCGTTTTATTTCTGCAATGGAAACCCTGGGCTGTCTCCAAGCCCTTGCGATGGTAATTTTAGCCCCGAGGAGCATAAATCGGATCAGCTTCTGATTGGGCTTGGATATACCCGGAATCCGAGCATTTAGGAGAGCTACAGAAGCCGTTCTGGGGACCGAGCAACCAGTGACTGTACAAATGAGGTTAAAAATCCTCTTCCAGATTGGTCTGATTCTGGGACATTCCCACCAGACATGCACCATCGAGCCCAGGAGCTGACAACCTCTAAAGCAGCTGGGATCTGATGATGGGTAGATGGCCGCAAGCCTGGCGGGAGTCATATACCACCTCATAAGGACCTTTAAGTTTGCTTCCATCAGGGAAGTATTCAAGATGCCCTGAAAAGAATCAGAACAAGCTGCCTGCCAGGTCTCCAACTCCCACCCTATTTGGAGGTCTGCCTCCCAAGCCGTCATATAGGAAGACTTCTCAGTCGGGCGGGTGAGTGAAGAGTAGATGACAGATATTCCTCCCCTTTGTCCCATGGTCTGCCCGCACCAGAGCTCATAATCTGTAAATTTGGGAGGTAGAGGCCTATCCGTCCATAAAGTGTGTAGGAATTGTGATATTTGTTTGAATCTGAATTTTTCAGTGTCAGGGATGTCCAATTTAGTCACACAGTGGTCTAGTGTAAGAGGGCCTTTGGATGTGAAGAATTGTCCTATGCGGTACAGACCCTTATCCAACCACCAACTGAATGCTTTCCTGTCCATTCCCGGTGGGAAATCCGGGTTTTGGAATACACTGGCTAGAGGTTGACCTTTCGAAACCAGGGCAGGAAGGTTACGAAATCTATCCCAAAGGGCGTAGGATTGAGAAAGGGAGGGGGACAAAATGGGTGGTCTTCTCTTTTGGGGGCACCAGAGTAAGTGTTCTAGGGAGAACTGGGGGACAGCTTGACCCTCTATGTGGACCCAGTCTGGTATGTCCAGTTTAGAGTAAACTACGGATAGTTGAGCTAGTCTGGCAGCTACGAAGTACTTATATAGGTGCGGTAGTCCTAGTCCTCCTCTTTTCCTATGGTTATATAGCGTGTTTTGGGGGATTCTGTAACCTGACTTGCCCCAAATGAATTTGAGTATTTTGCTTTGTAAAGTCTGCACGTGATCTTTTCTGATGGGAATGGGAAGGGAGCGGAATAGATATAAAATTCTAGGAAGTAAAGTCATCTTTATAGAGTTAATTCTGCCCAGCCAGGAAAGATCATACTTAGCCCAGTTATTCATGTCGGCCGTAAGTTTTTGGTATAGGGGAGGATAGTTATTTGTGTAAAGGGATTCTGTCCGAGCTGTTAAGGAAATCCCTAGATATTTGATAGATGAGGGACACCATTCAAATTTGAATGACTGTTGGAGGAGAGATACTGTAGGAGGTGGAAGGGATACGTTCAAGGCTTGTGATTTGGCATAATTGACTTGGAGACCTGAGAATTTAGAGAATTCCGAAATTACCTTACAAAGGTTTGGTAGGCAAGTAATAGGAGAAGTTAGAAATAGTAGTAAGTCATCGGCAAAGAGCCCACATTTATGAGTTTGATCTCCACATGAAACGCCTTGAATGTCGGGGTTCTGTCGAATGGCTATCGCTAGGGTTTCAATTGCCATTGCGAAAATGATTGGGGAGAGGGGGCATCCCTGTCTGGTACCCCTTGCTATGTCTATTGGAGAAGAGTAGTACCCTTGGATTCGAATTTGGGCCTTTGGTTTAGAATAGAGAGCTTGTATTACACCCATAAATCTTGGGCCAAAGCCCCATCGTTCTAGTAGGGGGAGAAGATATTGCCAGGACACAGAATCAAAGGCCTTCTGCAGATCAAGAGATAGGAGAAAGCCTTTTTGTTTCGGACCTCCGTCCCAGTTGGAATGCAAAATTGAGACAATGTCCACTGCCCTTCTCACTTGATCTGGGCCTTGTCGACCTGGAATAAATCCGACTTGGTCCTTGTGAATATATTTATTAATGAAAGAGGAGATACGGAGAGCTAGAATTTTTGTAAGAATTTTTAGGTCATTATTTATCAGAGAAATGGGGCGATAGTTACAGACTTCTTCTGGGTTTTTATCCGGCTTTGGGATAACCGTAATGTATGCTGTATTAAGTTGCGTACCCAGAGGGGTGCCTTGAGTTTTGGAATTAAAAAAGTTTGTCATATGTGGGACTAGGGTATCTGCAAATGACCTGTAATAGAGGGCCGACAGTCCATCTGGGCCTGGGGCCGAGCCCTTTCGGAGGCCCTTGATTACTGTCGCCACCTCTTCAACCGAAAAGGGTGCTTCCAGCCTGTCTCTATGTTCTACGTCTAAGGATGGGATGGGTAGGCTGTCCAAAAAGTTGTCAATCGAAACCCTGGGAATCTGTGGAGGGGCACTATACAGGTCAGAATAGAATGTTTCGAATGCCTCCAGGATCTTTTTAGGGTTGGATGTAGGTTCTTGACCTGCCAAGCGTATTTTGGGTAAGGAGTGAAACCTTGTTTTAGGGGACAATTTGGTCGCTAACAACTGGCCTATTTTTCCTTTTTGGGTGTAAAATTTATTGCCACTCCAGCGGAGAGATCTCTCCGCCTTCGTTGTGAGGGCTAAGTTAAGTTCTAATCTCAGCTTGTCAATATTCTCTAGTAAGGCTAAAGATGGTTTCTTTTTGTGTTGTGCCCTTAGGGTCCTATAAGACTTCTCCAGACGTACAATTTCTGCTTCGTGTTCTCTTTTGATTCGCGTGGAGATCTGAATGATCTTCCCTCTAATAGAGGCTTTATGGGCTGCCCACAGGGTCTCCGCAGAGATATCCTCAACATTGTTAATTGTGAAATATTCTTGAAGGGCTTTATTAATTTCCGTTGTAGTGGTTGGATTGGAAAGAATGGACTCATTTAGCCGCCAATGTCCGTTCCTTGCCATACCTGCTAAAGAGCGGATGGACATGATGACCATAGAATGGTCAGATAGGACTGTGTCTCTGATTTGGGCCTTGATCACTGCCGGAAGTACAAATGAAGGGATTAAAATATGATCGATCCTGGCATAGGTACTATGCGGGTGAGAGTAGTGAGTGTAGTCCCTCTTTGAGGGGTTAGACTCCCGCCAAACATCCGTCAACCCCCTGTCATGGAGTAGTTTGGCAATTTTCAGGCTGACCCTAGAGGGTCTAGTAAGTTGAGCGGACAGAGGTCTGGATTTGTCCAAACCCTGGTCAAAAGCCACATTGGAATCCCCCCCCCAAATGACTGTACCTTCCAGAAGTGGGGTTAAAGTATCCAAGGTTAATTGGAAAAACTTGTCTTGCCCTTTGTTGGGAGAATAGTATGAGACCAGGGAGTATAGATGACCCTCAATTTTACCTTTAACCAGTATAAATCGTCCCTCTGGGTCTTTGAAGTCAGAGAGATACTCAAAGTTACAGGATTTGGAGAAAAAGATTGCGACCCCCTTGGTCTTGTTCTCGGCATTAGCCAAGTAGAAGAGGGGAAAGTGAGAGTGGACAAATTTGGGACTGTACCGCCCAGGAAAGTGGGTCTCTTGGATCATGAGAATGTCTAGTTTGAGTGATTTGTAACTATCAAAGATCTTTCGCCTTTTGACTGGGGAGTTCAGGCCTTGAACATTATGTGTGGCTATGTTGAGGGAGCTCTGTACGTGGTCAGCCATGGGGAACTGAAAAGCAACTCTGTCTGTCTCTACCTCCACTCACCCTGAGATGTCTTCTGTCCTCCCAACCTTGCCATTTGTCAGGATGGATGACTGGCAGCCCAGTGGACATTCCTCGATCGTAGGTACTGCAAGCTGAAAAATAATAAATGGTTAGGCTCATGTGGGAAAGATGGGGAATAGAAAAGGAAAGGACAGATTCGAAAGAGAGAAAGAAGTGGTGAAGGAGACTCCCAATCCAACTAAGGAAAAAGAGAAAAAATAAGAAAAAATACATTCCCGGGGAGGGGAGATGCTCCTCGAGAATTTCTACCAAGGTAGATCAAAAAAGGGCTTGCTCCAAATGCGAACAAGCGACCTCGCCCCCAGAAACCTTCTGGAGTCTAAGGGAGAGGTGGAGGTACATGGGGCCCACCCCAGCCAGGGCGCCCCTGAAAAATTGGTTACAACAACTATCAAAAACGAAACCGGAAGGAATTGAGTAATTCTAAACCCAGTTTGGTCGGATCTAAATCCGATCCGGATGTCCCCCCGTCCCCCCCCCAACGGGGATCGAGGAGGAGGGGACCTCAGAAGCAAGGTGGGGACAACCCCCTGCGGAAAAATTAGAATAAATGAAGAGATCTTTTTAGCAGGAGAAATACTGTTGAAATGTCAATTATCCAAAAAGTTGATTCTTCTGATCAGAGAACGTCTAAATCTCAGGCATAGGACCGACCAAAAATCTTGAAAGTTCAAGGAGTATATGACCAATGTGTCAACCGAGATCTGGGTAAGTGGGTCCACTGTCTCTAGCTTTCTTAGATCTCGACCTGGTCCAGAGTAGGGAATTAGGGCTGGTGGGGGTCGGTCTCTTGGAGGTGTTTGGGATGCTATGAGAAGTATCCATGGCGGGTTCTTGCGAGGTGAGCTTAAGGCGCTGTAGTAGTCTTTCTCCATCAGGAAAATTTGAGAAGGAGTAGTTTTTCCCTTTATCCGAGAACTTGACCGCAAAGGGGAATGCCCATTTATATTTTATATCCTTTTGGACCAGGACTAGGAGTAGCGGCTTTAATGACCGTCTTCGCTGCATTGTGGAGGGAGAAAGGTCTGCATATATTTGGACGGGATGACCTTGGCACAAAACACTGGGCACAGAACGTGCTAGTCTCATGACTTCATCCTTTACAGCGTAAAAGTGGGGTTTGGCGATGATGTCCCGCGGTGAGCCGTCCTTTCTGGGTGGTCCCAGGGCTCTGTGGGCTCTATCCAGCTCTAAGCGAACTTGAGGGATGTTTGGAATCAAGTTCTGGATCAAATTTTGTACCGCTGATGTAGTGTCAGTGATGGATTCGGGCAGTCCCCTGATCCGGAAATTGTATCTC
The DNA here is from genome assembly GCA_029574335.1 of Rana kukunoris. Lineage (NCBI taxonomy): Eukaryota > Metazoa > Chordata > Amphibia > Anura > Ranidae > Rana > Rana kukunoris. The sequence continues at coordinate 364,002,775 of CM056051.1, read as the reverse complement.
CTGGATCTGCTCTCCAACTCGTCGATCCTGGAAAGGGCCACATCCAATTGCTCCTGTACTGTATGAATATGTTCTGAGTTCTGGTCTGTGGCTGCCACCGTTTGATCAAGCTTGTCTTCTATCGCTTCAATTCTGGTGCCCAGATTCTGGAAATCTGCTTTCAAATCTCCTGTTATTTTGGTAGCAGTCTGAGCGAGTCCCCTATCCAGGAGTTCAGCCAGAGCCTGATATAAGTCAGTCACAGAGAATGCAGACGCTGCTGACAGGGTGCTGACAGAGAATTGAGCAGGCTGGCTCCTTATGTTAGGTCCTATGAGGGGAAGTGCAGAGCCCTCCCTATTTATGCCCTCCATATTACTGCCTGCCAGGGGTTCTGTGGGAATTGTTGAGGGGGACATGTCCTGCTGGTAACTTACTTGGACCAGTGGGGTAAAAGGCAGGGGTACCATATTTGAAAAAATCCTTCCCTCAGGCATCTCCTCAGCTCCGTTCTTGTGAGGTGCTGCAGCGGCGGCCATCTTGGATTTTTGCCGTTTTTTCAAATGAATAAAATGCGGCTTTAAAGTGTCCCTTTAAAAAAATTATGATGATAGGGGGGTGCCCTGATGTCTGGGGAAGCCGTGTGTGGTGATAGTTCCCCTTCCAGCCCGTTTTTGGCTGACTTATGGGCGCCGCTGGTCTGGGGTGGTGAGGAGCTCCCGGCTCAAGCAGCCATCTTCAGAGCTCCGCGCATGCGCCTCCCGATTCATGCATATTCTTGTCCCCCGAGTGCATAACTTTATATTTATCAACATTAAACCTCATATTTAATAGTTGCCCAATTTAACAGAGCATTGAGGTTGGCTTGTAAGTTGGAGACCTGTAAGGACATTTTTCCACTACATAGCTTGGTGTCACCTGCAAACACTGAAATTGTACTTTTAATCCCACACCCTATATAAATTATAAATATATTTAAAAAGTAACGGTCCCAACACTGAACCTTGGGGTACACCACTGATAATCTTAGACTATTCAGAGTAAGAATCATTAACCACTACTCTCTGAATTCTGTCTTTAGACAGTTTTCTATCCATTTACAAACTGATCTTTTCAAGAACCCACTGTCACTGTGCGTTTTGGATGGGACTGTGGGCTGGCCTGTTACCCACAGATTATGGCCCAGAAGAAAATGGAGACCTGGGGACAAGCTGACATTGAGATAATGTAATGTAATGCTACATCTCTTCTCCCATCCCCCCTTCTTGTTGCTGTGTCTAATTCTCTCCACAGGGGGTGTGTATTGAGAGGCTGCCTGCTTACCATAATCCCTTTATGTTTATCTGTAGACTGTTTCAATGTACAAGTGTTCCGTTTCCATTGGTTCTTCCTTGCCCCCTCCCCGATATGACAAAGCTAAGGGGAGTGTCCCTAACTGTGTGTAAAAGTGTATGTCTTGGATTTAAAAAACAGTTTATGCTGCATGTTTAACCCTCAACACCTGTGTGGATTGTCTTGTAAATGAGGGGTTAAGGGCTGGTTATGGCGAATCAGCAGGCTGCAGGTGCGTTTGGAGGACAGGAGACACAGGTCTGGCGGATGTGCCCACCTGGGGTATTCGAGATCTGTGACAAGACTTTACTAGCATGATCTATGAAGGCCCCCAAGGATATACCTTAAGATATGATGAATAATCTGGACAGATGCTATGTAGAGACTAGCTTGAGGAGCATATTTTGAACTCTTTTTAAACCAAAGAAGTTACCTGAGGTGCATACAGTATTTTGATTCAAGAAAAATACAGCAATAAAAAAATGTTAATGAAAAATATAGTTTCAGAGGAGCTGAGGAAAAGGCATCCAACATCCTTAGGGTCCTTTCACACGTACGGACCGTTCATCCATTTTTTACAAGTCCGTTTACTGACTTGTAATGCATCCCTATGGGATCGCGTCCGTTAGTGGATGATGCATCCGCTAACATCCGCAAAGATCCACGTCCGCAAAGATTTGTATTTTCGGACGGAAGAAAACCCTATTTTTCTTCCGTCTGAAGGATCAGATGAATACGGACACACGGTCCGTATTCATCCGATTCCCCATAGGGGAGAGCGGAGGAGAGACAGGGCAGTCTCTGCACAGTGTGCGGGGACCGCCCTGTCCGCCAACAGCTCAGCAGGGATTTACGGATGATCCCAGCTGAGCCGACGAACACACCCGGGGGCGGATCAAAAACGGTCCGCTCCGTGTGAAAGGACCCTAAGACACTAGCAAGCAACAGAAGCATGACTATTGAAGGCAGATTTATACAGGGACTAACTTAACTTTTTTTGTTTGCCAATATACCAATCTCCTAAAGGCAGTACTATAATCCAAATACGACCGTTTTTCACGATGTTGACTCATCGGTGTTGACTTATCGGTATTGAGTACTCAGCAGTACAATGTTGTTTTAGGACTATTTACTGAACGTAGTCAAATTCTTCTACTTCTTACTATTTCTGATCAGAGTTTAAATATTTTTATTAATAACGGCACTGCTTACATAACCTTTTTTTTACCATCACTTCTGTTACATACATTTTGTCATGGTAAAGGTGGAATTTCTTCCTTTCTCTGATGACACTTTTTTTTTCTCAGTTTAAATAGAATATATACTGTATTTATATCTAACATACATATTATATATTTAAAACTAAATGTCCTGCATAAGCACACATGCCATAAGGTGCCAACTTCTGGCATTTACTGGCCAAAAAAAACGTTTGTTTTTGTTTTTTGCTTTATTTCTTTTTTGTTCCTTGAGGATAATTAAACCCAAGAACAAAAATTTTATATATCGCAGCTTACAAGTGCTTATGCCGCGTACACAGGACCGTTTTTTGCGATGTAAAAAATTACATTTTTTTTAATGGCATTAAAAACCATCGTGTGTGGGCTCCAGAGCATTTTTCGCAACGAAAAATGGGCATTAAAAATAGTGTTGTCCCGATACCACTTTTTTAGGACCGAGTACAAGTACCGATACTTTTTTTCAAGTAGTCGCCGATACCGAATACCGATACTTTTTAAAAAAAAAAATGTGTCCACAAATGCAGCCGTGTCCACAAATGCAGCCATGTCCCCCCACAAATGCAGCCATGTCTCCCCACAAATGCAGCCATGTCCCCACACATATGCAGCCATGTCCCCACACATATGCAGCCATGTCATCCACATATATGCAGCCATGTCACCTCCATATCCCCCATATATGCAGCTATGTCACCTCCATATCCCCCATATATGCAGCCATGTCACCCCCATATATGCAGCCATGTCACCCCCATATATGCAGCCATGTCACCCCCATATATGCAGCTATGTCACCCCCATATATGCAGCTATGTCACCCCCATAGCTGCATATATGGGGGTGACATGGCTGCATATATGGGGGTGACATGGCTGCATATATGGGGGTGACATGGCTGCATATATGGGGGTGACATGGCTGCATATATGGGGGTGACATAGCTGTATATATGTCACCCCCATATATGCAGCCATGTCACCCCCATATATGCAGCTATGTCACCCCCATATATGCAGCTATGTCACCCCCATATATCCAGCTATGTCACCCCCATATATCCAGCTATGTCAGCCCCATATATGCAGCCATGTCAGCCCCATATATGCAGCCATGTCACCCCCATATATGCAGCTATGTCAGCCCCATATATGCAGCCAGTTCCCACATACCTGCATCCTGCATCGCCGCTTAGTTAATACAGGCGGGGAAGATAACAGCTTTCATTTGAATAGCTGTATCGTTTCCTGCCGCGCCACGTATAGACACTCCCCCTTGCTCGCGATCTGTCCAATCACGAGCAAGGGGGAGTGTCTATGTGCGGCGCCGCGGGAAACGATACATCTATTCAAATGAAAGCTGTTATCTTCCCCGCCTGTATTAACTAAGCGGCGGGGATGTGGCGGCGGCGGCTGCGGGGGGGGGGGGCGAGTATTCTATTCTGGTATCAGGGGTATTTGCGGGAGTACAAGTACTCCCGCAAATACTCGGTATCGGTCCCGATACCGATACTGGTATCGGTATCGGGACAACCCTAATTAAAAATCTAGAACATGCTCTAAAATTCCGCGTTGTTTTTCACGTTGTCGTTTTTAACGTTGTAAAAAATGGTCGTGTGTGGGCTTTAACGACATGAAAAAAACATGCATGCTCAGAAGCAACTTATAAGATGGGAGCGCTCATTCTGGTAAAACTAGCGTTCATAATGGAGATAGCACATTCATCACGCTGTAACAGACTGAATAGTGCGAATCGTATCTCACCAAACTTTTACTAACACAAAATCAGCAAAAGCAGCCCCTAGGGTGGCACAATCCGAATGGTACTTCCCCTTTATAGTGCCGTCGTACGTGTTGTACGCCACCACGCTTTGCTAGAGCATTTTTTTTTCACGATCGTGTGTATGCAAGGCAGGTTTGACAATAATCGTTTTTTTCTGGACCATTAAAAATGGTCGTGTGTACGCGGCATTAGAATTTATACCTTACAATAAAAAAGGTTATGTAAAAATAAATGCACATACATCACCTATTTTGTCTAATGTCATTATGTTTGAGTGCCAATATTATACTGAAAAATTTCACAGCCACAGTATGACCTTTAGATATGAAAAAACATACTCAGCCTGCAAAGTCTACAGAAGGTAGATGGATTCAATAGCTGTTATTTAAATAAAAAGTGAATCAATGCAATGTAATGTCAAAATGTCATGCTATTCAGTTAATAGTTCATATTATATAATACTGTATAATTTATGGTGCTGATTAATTTTAATTGTGCATTTAAGCATTTACTGTGTCATGGGTTTCTATACATCCTTTAAAATGTAGCACGTATGAGACAGTAATACAAATAATAAAATTATTTTTCATGGAGCTATTGTTCTAGCTTCTATTAACTGGGATTATGTTACAATGCTTTATATCTGTATATTACTACAACAATGATTTGAGCTTTGGTCCAGGACCAGATGTACACATAAATTATAGTGTTTAATTATGTGATAATTTCCACTCTGCAATAACCCTTAAAGTTAAATGTGCTTACACTTATAGTCAGTGTCTATCAAAAAGGGCCCTACATTGTATAGTTTAATTCACTAACAGTACATAGCAAGCAGCAAAATATTTTATTTAAACCTGAACTCCAAGTAAAGAGCTAAATACACAATGAAAATACATATAAGGGAGCACTTTAACCTGGCAAAGTAAAAGAGCAAGAGAGGTTCATCTCTTGATAGTGTCTTAGGATGTTGGATGTCTTTTTTCCAGCTCTGCTGAATAAAGTTTAACTATATTATTCATCCCTCTACTCACACTACCGCCTCCTTTCGTCACCATGTTCATTGTCAGCACATGTGCGTTCAGCATAGCCGACTTGCTCCGAGTGCTTCCCATATCTCCCATAACAGTCTCCCCTATACAACAGTCCCATTGTTGAAGCATATGGAAGGCTGATACCAAGTCATATGCAGTTACAACATTTACAAATACATTTTTTTAACCACTTAAGCTCTGGAAGGTTTTGCCTTCCTCATTACCAGAGCATATTTTTCTATTCAGCAATATGCAAGTTTAACTGCCGTGCAACATTGTACGCAACTTACAATTATCGTTTTTTTTCTCACACAAATAGATTATTTTGATGGTATTTGATCACCACTTTCTTTTTGTTATATATAACTGGAAAAAGCCTGAGGAATATGAAACAATATTTTCTACTTTCTGTTATCATTTCCAATAAAATCATATTTATGCATACATTTATGCAAACACGTATTCTGCTTCATGTCTTTGGCAAAAAAAATAAAAAATACATACAATATATATTTGAACATTGATCAGAACAATGCTGCCAGAGCAGTACAGATAATCCCCTAAATGACCCCTTTTTGGAAAGTAGACAGCCTGGCATTTAGCAAGAGACATAGAGAGATTTTAAAAGTTGTAATTTTTTGGAAAATAAAGAATTTAAATCAATTTTTTTTTCATATTTTTTTTGTTACATACTGTCACAAGTGCAGCACTGTGTCATCATATGACTGGTGTGGCAGTGATCAGGGATGATGACTGGTGACATCCTGTCATCAGGGTAACTCAATGTCACCATAGTGACACTATACTACTCTGGGGGGTGCTCAGAGTTTATTTTTTATTTTTTGTTACACTGATACTGCTTGTACAGTGATGATCACTGTATAAACAATAGTTTTAGCTGTCATAAATGGGGTAACCATTCAAAAACAGATTGCTTTTATTTGTGATCTGTGCTTGGCTAAGTTATTCCCATGAGACGAGTAGCTAGGAACCATATGACTGCTTTGGGCCAATCACAGATCACAAAAGTAAGCAAGCTGGAAACCCATTTATGAAAGGTTGCTTACATTGTTATTGGTGTATACAGCGGTCACAGGAGGTGTGTGCTGCACACTGTGAGCATGCTGTGGTTAATGAATATATAACTGAATTAAATTATATTTTTTATATCTGACTGGAGTTCAGTTTTAAAGAAGTATTGCTTTCTATGCTATCTGCAGTATACCAGAATCACTGGGGATCATGACTAGAAAACCAACACTTATAAAAAAAAAAGTTTCCCCTAAAGAAAAATTAGCTGATTCTACTTATTTTGACTAGTGTTGAGCAGAATATGCCATATTCGATTTCGCGATATATCTCGAATATATAGTCGAATATTCGAGATATATTCGCTAAATACGAATATTCGTGATATTTTTTGGAAATGAAATGATTGCGAAATTTCGCTATTGCGAATGCGAAATTTCGAGAAATGCGAAAGGAGCACTCTGATTGGCTCAGAATATTCGTGATATTTTATAATACCAAATAATTGCGACATTTTGAGAAATGCGGAATGGAGCACTCTGATTGGCTCAGAATATTCGTGATATATTACAATACAAAATAATTGCGAATATTCGGCAAATGCGGAAGGAGCACTCTGATTGGCTCAGAATATTCGTGATATATTACAATACAAAATAATTGCGAATATTCGGCAAATGCGGAAGGAGCACTCTGATTGGCTCAGAATATTCGTGATATATTACAATACAAAATAATTGCGAATATTCGGCAAATGCGGAAGGAGCACTCTGATTGGCTCAGAATATTCGTGATATATTACAATACAAAATCATTGCGAATATTCGGCAAATGCGGAAGGAGCACTCTGATTGGCTCAGAATATTCGTGATATTTTATAATACAAAATAATTGCGAAATTTCGAGAAATGCGGAATGGAGCACTCTGATTGGCTCAGAATATTCTTGATATTTTATCGTAATTTCGCAAAAATGCGAATGAGAAATTGATTGCGGAATTTCAAAAGTAACACTCTGAAATCGAATATATGTGTTATTTTAGCTAAAAACAATATTGCGAATTTCTCGAAAATAATCGCGCGATATCGCTATTGCCGAATAATCGCATTGCGATTTTTCGGCAATATAAAATGATTGCTGCAGCTACTCGGCCCAAGGTCTCTAATCATACCAGCAATGGGGCAGATTCACATAGATGTAATCTTCCGCTGCGTAATCGAAATACGCTACGCTGCCGTCTATCACCAGACTCTACGCCGAATTCAGGTAGTTTTTTTGCGCGTACGCTATTGTATCGTATTTTTTTTCCGCCGCGCAATCGAAATACGTGAGTAGGGGGCGTGAAGCATTTAAATTAAGCGCGTCCCCGCGACGATCGAACTGCGCATGCTCTGTTCAGGAATTTCCCGCCGTGCATTGCGCGAAATCACGTCGTGACGTCATTCGTTGTTTGAGTAGCGGCGTTTACGAACATTCCTATTCCCGGACGACTTACGTTAAAAATAATAAAAGAAATCGAAAAACGTTGAAATTCGACGCGGGAACGACGGCCATACTTAACATGGGCTGTCTAATATTAGACCAGCAAAAAGCTGGTATAGTGAAACGGAAAAAAAAGATGACTAAAGGTGCCGTAAGAGATTGCGTTTGAAGAGCGAAATTTTGTGGATTCCAGGCAAAAGCTCATTAGCATACCATGAAGGTGAAAAACAACAGGAAGTCCGCCCAGTGGCCGCAATTTTCAGGCAGCGTAGATCTGAAGGCGTACTAACACGTAATAAAGTCGAAATTTAGCACGCAGGTGTCTTTTCATGGTTTGAGGATTTCGACTAGCGTAAAAACGCTCGTAAATCGAAATTACTCCTGTCTAACAACATTTACACAGGCGTAATCGCTTTGTGAATCTAGGCCAATGCTTTTAGACGTCGATGGGGATCTCTAGGATGTGATCTGTTCTAAAAAAAAAATTGAAAAAATACGAATATTCGAAATAGCGAATATTCACCGCGAAATTCGGAATATATTGCGAATACTCAAATATGCCATATTCGAGCCGAATATTCGCAATACGAATATTCGTGAGCAACACTAATTTTGACTAGAAAATACAGGAGCAGGTGTCAATGATGACATAATGATGAAGTGCTGATAGAGTCAGCAGCTCAGCCTAGCTAAAAATCAGCTAAGCACAGTTTACAAGGCATTTTTTTTATCCATGAATTCCTAATGCCAGTGGTTCCTAAGTTTTCTCTAAACTAAAATCTTTACATCAGATTAGGACCTTATATTTATGCCTTTGAAAACTTTAGCCAAACAGAGACTCTCAAGTGAGATAACAAAGTAGACCTCTGTCATATCCCATGATTATCTAGAAAGTATATAGTGAAGACAGCGAGAAGAAGCATAATAACCTTTTTACAATCTCCAAGCTTGTTTTGAAGCTTTTTTTTTTAATTAAATGAAGTTAAGCAAACACAACGCATCAACTATCAAAGTATTGACCCTTTTTTGTTTCTATACAATCACTGAAGTCTCTCTAATTGCTACCAGCTCTGATTATGCATAAAGATAGAAGAACATCTTGTTTTTTTGAGAAAGACCTTGTCAAAAAACTTTTCCTCCGTAAGACTGGCAAATTCTCATGAGGAAGTCATTAAAAAACAAACACGCCAATCTAATAGCAAGGGATGCGAATAAACGTCGTTATCTTTATTTTTCTCATCAACTTTAAACATGGAGGACTTCACTTTACACAAGATAACTATGGTGATCCCTCCAGAGTTCTTAATTCATATGTGATTAGAAAAGTATAAGAATCACTTCAGATTCTAAGCTCAAATGTCAAGTACACCTATCCTTCAAGTGCCTGTAAAATAAAAATAGATGTTCTTCTCTTGTGGTAAGTTAGTAAAACGGTGATTATAAGTTGTTATTTTTATTTTGACATAAATAATGTCCATATGATCTATAGTCAGTAGCAATTAGACATTGACATGTCCTTATGTTATACAGAGTATTGTAGAAGAAGACCATAGACATCAAATCTTTGAAATCACATATGACAGGTGTTTGCAGTATATTTATAGGCAACGCTAAGGCTGGGTTTACAGGGACAACTTTTGCTAGAGAGAGTAACAAGGATGATCACCCTGCAGTTGATCAGTAGCATTTAGCTACACATAGGAAACATCTGAGTGCAGTACCTAGTAGTAACTTCTAAAGATATCACAATGCTCAAACAGTAATGCCACTTACACACAGTCGTAAGTTCCAATGGAGAAAGTCAGATGGGAGTTTTTCATCGGATATTCCGACCGTGTGTATGCCCCATAGGACTTTTTCTGCCGGAGCAGGTATTCAATTTTTCCAATGGAAAAAATTCTTATCGGAAAATCCATTTGTCTGTATTGTATTCAGACAGGAAAAAAAACATGCATGCTAGGAAACAATTTGATGCATGCTCGGAAGCATTGAAGTTCTTTTTATAGAAGATATAGAGATCATCAATAATTTTCAACATATGGATGGTGTTTAAATGTATTTAATTTCCTGCATAAAGTGACAATATCTAAATCTAACATTCCTGATCTTTTTGTATATTCACCTATCAGGAGATCCATTAAACCTACAGAGCAAGAATGAAGCACTTTTCCCAATTACTTTTAAAGGTGGGTCTATGTCTTCCAAAGTCAGGAAGATCTGTACCCCAAGTCCTAGGGAATTAATATTCTAATTTTGAAAATCCTTAAATGATTTAACATGTCAAAATAGCGAGGATTTTTTTTCTAAGGTCTTAGGCCCCGTACACACGAGCAGACAGATTTGTTCAAATCGGTCGGACAGACCGATTTGAACAAATCTGTCTGCTGGGATGTATTGGTTTGATCGTGTACACACGATCAAACCAAAATCCCAGCTGGCAGACGGCGCGCTGACGTGCTGGTGACGTGGCGGTGACGTTGACGCCACCACGTCACCGCACCAGGAAGTGAATTACTTCCGCACATGCGTCTAATCCATTCGACGCATGTGCGAGAAGATATGTCTGCTGGTTAGCGTACTAACCAACAGACATATCGGGCCGACGGGTTCCCAGCCAACAGATTTGAAAGCATGCTTTCAAATCTGTCGGCTGGCCAAATCCGTCGGCTCGCCCGTACACACGATTGAATCTGTCTGCTGGGACGGTCGGGCCGCGTACACACGACCAAATATCTCTGTTCAAATCGGTCTGACAGACTGATTTGAACAGATATGTCTGCTAGCTGTTTTGGTTTGATCGCTGTACACACGACTGTACACAGCGCGGTGACGTGGCGATGACGTTGACGCCGCCACGTCACCGCACCAGGAAGTAAAACACTTCCGCGCATGCGTCAAATCCTTTCGACTCCCTTAGCCTACTAACCAGCAGACATATCAGTCCGACGGGTTCCCAGCAGACAGATTTTAAAGCAGGCTTTAAAATCTGTCTGCTGGACAAATCTGTCTGCTCGCCCGTACACACGATCGAATTTGTCTGCTGAGACGGTCTGTCAGACCGTTTCCAGCAGATAGATTTGATCGTGTGTACGCGGCCTAAGGCGGCGTACACACATACGAGAACCTCGACGGGCGGAACACATCGTTCCGCCCGTCGAGGCTCTCGTCCGGCCGTCGAAAACGGCGACCCGCCCGTCGGGAATAGCAACCAGCCATTCATCCAGGCGGGCCGTCGAGCAAATAGAGAGCGTGCTCTCTATTCGCTCGACAGGATTCCCGACGGGCGGGGCGAGCCAGGAGCGTACACACGGCCGAGGTTCTCGCTGGAAAGCAGCTCTCAGTGAGGTTCTCGCTGGTTTCTAGCGAGAACCTCGGTCGTGTGTACGCCGCCTTAGAGAGCTTGAAAAAGTGAGGAAATCTCTGACAATTGTTCATTGTTACTGAAATCTTTAAGTCCATTAAGTTATCCCAGTTTTTGCCTGTAAAGTTGGCCTTATTGTTTTATTGTTTAAACAATATAATTTTTGATTTTTAATAGAGATTATTTAAGTTTAAAAAGACATAGAAAAATAATAGTTGTTTTTAAAGAACAAATATTCAAAAAAGTATTGTTAAATAATACTATCAATGAAATCATTCATGGATATTGTTTTTTTTTTAAATAGCACAGACACCGACTAAGGCGGGGAGTTACTACCAGTATAATGAGACAAGAAAAAAAAGGATGGTTGGTGAGTGTGTTCTACTAGATCAAATGCCACATCCAATATAAGTTACAAAAAATAAATGGATTCCCCTAGGTGGACTTTAAAGGCATAGATCTAGAAAAATATGTAGAATGCACAATATTGTAATGAAAAAAATATTTATTTAAACTTTAAACTTATCTAAAATGTGTATACAATGCTGTAGAAAAATGCCTATGTCTGTTAAAAACACACCCCTGATGAAAAAGTTGTTTACTTTGAAATGTGTCGGGTGAAAGGCAACATCTGCTTCTATGCTTGAATATTTGTGTCTTCATACAGATTTGTATACATTCCAATTCATGTTTTAACCTTGTTGTTTAACCACTTAAGGACCGCCTACTGCACATTTACGTCGGCAGAATGGCACGCTGGGCACATCAACGTATATATACGTTGACTTTAGTACCCAGCCGTGGGTCACGGGCGTGCGCCCGCGGTGCGCTCCCGTGACCCCGTCCGAAGCTCCAGGACCGGGACCGCGGGATTCGCGGACCCGATCGCCGCTGCAGTGTGTAAACACGGCTTCCCCGTGCTTCTCTGTGGCCGCAGCATCGATTGCGTCATCCCTGTAATAGGGGGACGCGATCGATGACATCACACCTACAGCCACACCCCCCTACAGTTGTAAACACACACACAGTCACAGCGAAAGTCACAGCGCCACCTGTGGTTAACTCCCAAACTGCAACTGTCATTTCCACAGTAAACAATGCAATTTAAATGCATTTTTTGCTGTGAAAATGACAATTGTCCCAAAAATGTGTCAAAATTGTCCGAAGTGTCCGCCATATTGTCGCAGTCACGAAAAAAAAATCACTGATCGCCGCTATTAGTAGTAAAAAAAAAACAATTTATAAAAATGCAATAAAACTATCCTTTATTTTGTAAACGCTATAAATTTTGCGAAAACCAACCGATAAACGCTTATTGCAATTTTTTTTTACTAAAAATACGTAGAAGAATACGTATCAGCCTAAACTGAGGAAAAAATTTTTTTTTTATATATTTTTGGGGGATATTTATTATAGCAAAAAGTAAAAAATATTGCATTTTTTTTAAAATTGACGCTCTATTTTTGTTTATAGCGCAAAAAAGAAAAACCGCAGAGGTGATCAAATACCACCAAAAGAAAGCTCTATTTGTGGGAAAAAAAAGGACGCCAATTTTGTTTGGGAGCCACGTCGCACGACCGTGCAATTGTCAGTTAAAACAACGCAGTGCAGAATCGCAAAAAGGGGCAAGGTCCTTTACCTGCATTTTGGTCCGGGTCTTAAGTGGTTAAAGAAATATTCTTTCATTACAATATTGTGCATTCTACCAATTTTTCAAGATATAGGCCTTTAAAGTCCACTTAGGGGAATCCATTTTATTTTTTGAGACAGTAAGTGAGGGGAAATTACCTTGCCCATCCTAAAAAGAGAAAAACTACAGATAGGACTAGTTATTGTGTAGCCAAAACACTTGATTTGTTTGCTCATAATATGTATTTTTCTGAACTGAATTTACCTTCCTTTTTTTCAGTTTCTTTTAATCATGGCATTCAAATCAAAGTCATGTTGGTTAGGACAGAAACTGATAATTCTGGTAGTCTCAATCTCCTGGTTTGCTATGCTCAGTGGTACCTTCTGCCGACCCCAACATTGCTGAAGAACATAGTATTGATGTAGGGGTTGGCAGGAGAAACCATTTTTGCGGAGTACATCAACACGCACAGGTTTCTAAAGAGTCTTTAGACAACAATTTTTCTTAATTTCAGTGGCTTTCAGCAAGCAGATAGCATAATAAGTTCATATTTACTATCTTCTTGCAGGAAATACATTTATTCACAGTTTGATTTTAGTGATGTAATACCTTAATGTGGTGTTCCGCCCCGAAAAAAAAAAAAAATTAAAGCCAGCAGCTACACATACTTCAGTTTGCTGCCTTTTAATAAATGGACACTTACCTGTCCTGGAGTCCAGGGATGTCAGGACCCGCAGCTGATGTTTCCATCAGCTGTTGGGTGCTGCCGCCGTCGTTAAGGGTAAGGGTACCTGGAAGTGTAGCCTTTTCGGCTTCACACCGGGAACCCTACTGTTCATGTGCAAGGCCTGCTCCTCTCTCCTACTGGCCCGGCAGACGTGGTAGAAGAAGGAGGGAGGAGGAGGGAACCCCCACACTGGTGTCACGGGCTGGGGCCCGGACTCCCGGAATTGGCAAAGGAAATCTGACAGGTATCCTGTCTCCCCCCAAGGTGCCAATTGTGGCATCGGAGGGGGAGGAATACGATGAGCGGAAGTTCCACTTTAAGGTTCAATGCCAGTAGGGCTATACAGTGAAACCTTGGTTTGAGAGTAACTTGGTTGAGAGTGTTTTGCAAGACAAGCAACATTTTTAAATATATTGTGACTATACAAGTGATGTTTTAACTGCTTGCCGTTATACGGCGGCAGGTCGGCACTGCTAGGCGAGAGCACGTAGCTCTACGTCCTATCTTTTGCGGCCGCTAGGGGGCGCGTGCCGCCGGCGGCCTGCGCACGCCCCCACGCGCACCCCCTGAGTCCTGCGCGCCCGGCGGGCGCGATCGCCGCTGGGCACGCGCGCTCGTTCGTTACAGAGTGGGGTTTGGGAGCTATGTGTGAAAACACAAAGCTCTCGGTCCTGTCAGCGGGGGAAACGCTGATATCCTGTTCATACAACGTATGGACAGAAGATCAGTGATTTCCCCTAGTGAGGCCACCCCCCCATACAGTCAGAACACACCAGGAACACACTTAACCCCTTCCCTGCCCCCTAGTGTTAACCCCTTCACTGCCAATGGCATTTTTATAGTAATCCAATGCATTTTTATAGCATTGATCACTATAAAAATGACAATGGTCCCAAAAATGTGTCAAAATTGTCCGATGTGTCCGCCATAATATCACAGTATCGAAAAAAAAAACGCTAATCGTCGCCATTACTAGTAAAAAAAAAAAATATTAATAAAAATGCCATAAAACTACCCCCTTTTTTGTAAACGCTATAAATTTTGCGCAAACCAATCAATAAACGCTAATTGGGATTTTTTTTTTTTTTTTTACGAAAAATATGTAGAAGAATACGTATCGGCCTAAACTGAGGAAAAAAAATGTTTTTTTATATATTTTTGGGGATATTTATTATAGCAAAATGTAAAAAATATTGCATTTTTTTCAAAAGAGTGGCTCTATTTTTGTTTATAGCGCAAAAAATAAAAACCGCAGAGATGATCAAATACCACCAAAAGAAAGCTCTATTTGTGGGAAAAAAAGGATGCCAATTTTGTTTGGGAGCCACATCGCACGATCGCGCAATTGTCAGTTAAAGCGACGCAGTGCCAAATCACAAAAAGTGCTCTGGTCAGGAAGGGGGTAAATCCTTCCGGGGGCTGAAGTGGTTAATATAAGAGTAGTGTCACATCACAACTGAGTATAAAACAGAAGAGAGGCACCTCTAAGTGTAGAAATATGGTTACATTTAATGAAGGTACAACATTTAGCAAACTCGGTTGATGATTAAAAAAGGCATATATAAGTATGCAGGCATCCGGGGTAAAGCTGTCCACAGACTGTCCTCTGTGCCGCCATTGACATTGTCCCTTCCACGCTGTGCTCCATGATCGCTTCAAGACTCACTTTCAGATCACTCTACCGCAGGGTAGTCTTCCCGATCACCATTGCAGATTGACACCTACATGACAATGGATGCACAAATAGCATCAGTAGTCAGCGGATCTCACCATCTGCTGCGCCTACTACACAGACTTATTCCCAAAGAAGACGTCGTGGTGGGAACAATTGTGAACTCCAGACTGGACTATGCAAATGCCCTTTACCTCGGACTCCCAAAGTACCAAATCTCTCGTCTGCAAGTTGTTCAGAATACGGCCGCCAGACTTGTGACTGGGAAAAAAACATGGGAATCAATCTCACCTTCATTGAGAACCCTTCACTGGTTGCCAGTAAAGGACAGAATTACTTTTAAAGCACTCTGTCTAACTCATAAGTGCATCCATGGGAAGGCTCCGCAATATCTATGCGAAAAGATAGAAGCCCACAATCCCAATCGCGTTCTACGATCCACCGACCAAAATCTGGTCAAGATACCCAAAGCCAGATACATGTCCAAAGGAGAAAGAAGGTTTGCTTTCCAAGGTCCCAGACTATGGAACACTTTACCAACCAGCATTCGGTTGGAGGAAAACCACCTGACCTTCAGAAGACAGATTAAAACTCTGCTCTTTTGATGTCAAGAGAGACAGGAACAACGAGCGCCCAGAGGCGATTTAGTTCGCATGTGCCACGCTATATACGTTTTTCATTCATTCATTTATTCATTCAGTCATTCATTTATTCACAATGGTGAGAGTCGGCGGTGAGAAGGATGGGCTATGTGGACAGCTTTACCCCAGATGCTTGCATACTTCGATGTGCCTCTTTTAATCTTCAACCATGGGAGTTGCTAAATGTTGTACCTTCATTAAATGTAACCATATTGCTACACTTAGAGATGCCTCTCTTTTTATTTATACTCTGTAGCTCCTGCTGTATTTTGCTTCTAATCCCCTTGTGGTGGTTGCCATTTGTGGATGGACATTTTATAGTTACACAACCATCACATTGCTATAATCTTTTTATATGGACTGTAAACTCAAGGACCTATAAATAAATGGTTGTGGAAAGAATCATTTGAGTTTTCATTATCTCTTATGAGGAAATTCACTTTGATATACAAGTGTTTTGGATTACAAGCATGTTTCTGGAATGAATTATGCTTGCAATCTAAGGTTCTACGGTATCAGGTTCATTAGGCATGTCTGTGGATTTTTTGGTGCAATCTACTACTGTATGGTGTAGATGATGTAAAAAAATGTAATAAAAATATATGTATATTAAGCCTTGTATTTTACCTAGATATAATTAGTTTGAGCGTGTTTGCAAACTGAAGTCAGTGCCCGTTTAATTGCTGTTAAATGATCAATTACATTATCAAAGAAAGTAGTAATTGCTTACTTTCTTTCATACTTTTGGCCAGACATTCCTAGCATTGAACATTTCCTTATACTGCGGAGTGTTTGAATTGCAGACTGATGTCTGGTTTTGTAGGAAAGAAGAAATGTATAAGTGAGAACAAAGTTGCTGAAAATAGATTTTGTGTTTAATTAATCAGAATGAATGCAAATTCAAGGAAGAAAAAAGGCTGTTATAGCATACTTTCCCACAATTCCAAAGTGTAGATATTTGGTCTTGTTCTGGTGGAAAGCATGTTAGCACATTCTTATTAATTAGAAGACGGAGAGGCAGACAAACTCATTGAACTGAAATATGTATGTTTTAAAAAGGACTTTACATTATACATTATTAAAGGGAAAGTGTAGTGCCCCTTCTTACATAGTTACTCCTCAATTATATACAATCCACCAAGTTAAAATATATAAAAAATAGAAGGGCCAGGAGAAAAAAACAGACATCAAAATAGGAGAGGGGGTAGAGGGATGCCAGGCAATTAGAATGTTTACTTTATCTTTATGTATCTTTGAAGGCTTTTATTTGTGTCAAAAATTAGGCGTGGGCCAATCAAAGGTATGGCATTCTGGTCTACTTGTTGGGACTCAGAAATGATGAATGGATATGTATTTTGCAGAAGTCTTCTGTTATTATAAGTGGTGAGGATCTATTGCGCTACTGCGAGTAACGAAATGTGGCAAATAACAAGGATGAATAAAGCCGCTATATCTAAAGGGTAACACAACCGCTAAACAAGTGGATAATAGAAAAAAATGATAAGCTATAAAGTAAAAGTGAATTACACAAAAAATATATATAAATATATATAATGACCAAAGTGCTGTTTTGGTGCGTGACAGAACTAGCTGACAAACTTAAGAGTGGAGAAATGTCCCCACAATGTAACTTGATGACGTGTGCAACACTAGACAGTGATGAGAGTCTATTGATGGAATAGTCAGATGAATCAGAAGTGACAGATGTATCTTCTACACAAGATGAGCATATCTGATAGTCGGTCTCATAATGCCCTTACCTTCAAGTCGTTGTATATGTGCATGGAGGGCAAAGTAGTTCCTTCTCCTGCTGTATCAGCGCCGCTCCTCAGTGATGTATCTTTCAGTTGTCATCCGAGATAGAAGGTAATCCTGGGATCTAATGCATGTGAGTCAGAGCGTGGGGCAGAAGAAATGATGCCACAAATAGTGAAGCCCGTATAAAAAGGAGGGGGTTGCTTTTAATAAAATTAGGACTCTTACATCGAAAACAAAAAATCAACTGCAAAATTGCTCAGTGACAGGACGTGGCGAATAATACCCCCGTCTTACGTCTGCTGGCCTCCGGCTAATTGCACGTATCACGTGATACACGCAATCAGCAGACGTAAGACAGCGGAATTATTCGCCGTGTCCTGTCACTGAGCAATTTTGCAGTTGATTTTTTGTTTTTGATGTAAGTGTCCTAATTTTATTAAAAGCAACCCCCTTCTTTTTATACGGGCTTTACTATTTGTGACATCATTTTTTCTGCCCCACGCTCTGACTCACATGCATGAGCTATTAGATCCCAGGATTACCTTCTATCTCGGATGACAACTGAAAGATACATCACTGAGGAGCGGCGCTGATACAGCAGGAGAAGGAACCACTTTGCCCTTCATGCACATATACAACGACTTAAAGGTAAGGGCATTATGAGACCGACTATCGGATATGCTCATCTTGTGTAGAAGATACATCTGTCACTTCTGATTCATCTGACTATTCCATCAATAGACTCTCATCACTGTCTAGTGTTGCACACTTCATCAAGTTGCATTGTGGGGACATTTCTCCACTCTGAAGTTTGTCAGCTAGTTCTGTCACGCACCAGAACAGCACTTTGTTCATTATATATATTTATATATATTTTTTGTGTAATTCACTTTAGCGCTTATCATTTTTTTCTATTATCCTTCTGTAATTATGCCAGGAACAGTGCAGTGTGACTGGCGGCCAAAAATTTAACAAAAATTGGACCGCATATACAATGCTCTAGTTCAGGGATCTCCGAACTATGGCCCTCCAGCTGTTGTGGAATGACACATCCCCTGAGGCATTGTAAAACCCTGACATTCACAGACATGACTAGGCATGATGGGAATTGTAGTTCCTGAACAACTGGAGAGCCATAGTTTGGAGACCCCTGCTCTAGTTGTAAGTTTATGTTTGGTGCTGTCAAGGACCGACACATAATTTTCTTCTAATTTATTGATAATTATTATTTAATATAAGACTGTTAAGGCCATTAAACTCCACTTTTGGTGGTGCCTTAGTGTGTAATGGGGATATATAGTGTTAAGTGGAATATGGCCTAGCAGTGCTATTAGCAGGCCCCCCATGAAACACTAGCACCTCCCCAAGTATCTAAATTCTCCTGTGCCTCCCATTATGTTTCTTGGATCCAGAAACCTTCCTCACCTCCTTGTCTGCTCTTAAGAAGGAACCATTGAGCATCAACACAGTTTACTGGTGTGTATATGCACTACTTAGCTGCATGTAGTATTGAAATTGGAGCAAAGGGAGATAAATCTGACTGAAGGAAGTGATCTTACAGAGAGCTGAGCTTAGGGGTCCAATATCTTGCATAATCACTCCAAGGTCAACCATGTTTTAGAGTAACTATGTAAACAAATTTGAAAATACAGATGCATACATCAGATTTTGTCAGATATGAACTGCAGCTACTACTCTCAAACTTTAAGGCCGGGTTCACACCTATGCGAATTGAGTGCGGCTTAAACCGCATCCAATACGCAGAACATTTCTAAATACATTGGGCCAGATTCAGGTACATCTGCGCATTATTGGACCGGTGTAGCGTACCGCCTTTACGTTAGACTGGCGCAATGTAGCGGCGCAATCACCCTATTCTCGTCGGTTTTACGCAAAAATTTGCACCTGCGCAATGTTATTTCAGAGGCGCAAGGCGGAGTAATACAAATTGGGAAGGACGTGGGCGTGTTACATTGAAATGAGCCGTGACCCCATGCAAATGAAGGGCCGGCCGGCTCGCGCATGCGCGCTTGAAGCAGACCATGGTCAGCACCTCTGTGCGCATGCTCACAACTCGGGAACGGCGCAATCAGTGAAATTGGAAGTGGACTAGGGCAAATTAGTGAACTACGCAAACAGCATAAATAGACAGAGACAAATGCACTTCCTTTGCAAAAGTACATCCCTTTGTATCCCTCCCTATACAGCAAGGTGCTTTTGTTCTGTTGTTTATTAGCATTTGTTTGTTTGTTTGTTTGTTTGTTTGTTTGTGACGTGTCTTTGAGAGTGATTTTTGTCTTTTATGTGTTTTCTTTGTTGTTATTTTGTTTAAATTATATTTTTGCTGGGCATTTTTTATTTTTGCTGGTCAAATTTTTTTTTGGTTCTGTTTGTGTATAATTTGGGAATGTGGGGGTGACATTCCTGCCGGAAAAGGGGTGTCACCCTCATTTGTGGTGGAGAAGTGATCCCCAGGTCCGTGTGAATGGTGTATGAATGTACAGTGACATAATTGGAGCCATGGCATGGCGTTGCAGCTCACAAGTCCTGCATTGTGGGCTTGTGCCAATCCAATGTGATGAGGATGTGATGTGTCTGTGCTAGGGACCACAGTGGTGTGCATGCATGCATTCTCATTGTGCCATGATTAATGTGTGTTTAACGTGCAAAGATGCCTAATGTGAGCTGGCTCCTGGCTGCTCTTCCCTCAGAAGACTGGGTAGCCTTGGTTAGGGGGGTTCCATATAGGAGTCATGAGATGGGGTCCCAGTGCATATGCAGAGTCACCCTGAAGGGATAAGACAGGAGGATGTTAGTAGTGCATGTGCCCCTTGTGATTTCAGCATCATGGGGGGGGGCAGTCATGCCTGCCACCCATGTCACTCACCAACCAGCCAGCTGTCCCCATACATGTTCTGTTCGAAATCTGTGGGGATGGGGCTCTGATTGTATATGTAGCTGTCATGGGTGTCATGGGTAGTGTCATGTGTTGGGCTGCTGATGTCCTCCTGCAGGGTTGTGGTTAATTCCATGATGGCATATGAGGGGTGAATCTGAAGATGCGAGACACCTCAGAATCACTCATGCCATAGATGTCTATGCGTGTGTGATATATCCTCTCCTGTGAAGAGTGAAGAGTGAAGAGTGACGGGCTTGTATCAGATAAGAATATTGTATTAGATTAGATTAAATTGTAAAGTTTATATAAGCAAAAAAAAAAGTTAAAAAAAAAAAAAATCCTGTGCCCTCCTCAGTGCCCTCCTCCTTCTTTGCTCATCTAAAGTCAGTAGTATAGCTATGAGCATGGATGCCACTGGCATGTTGGCATACAGTTTGTTGGGCAACACGTGTGACTGCTCAGCTCCTCACTAACAGTGTTGCTTTATCTGACATGTAGACGAATTGTCTAATTTTATACCAGCTTTTATATGGTCTAATTTTAGACAGGACATTTAGCTGTTGCGCACAGCGCGTAGCCTGCGCTGCACCAACGTTCTTTTGTGGATCCCCGTAACTCCCTCATTAGCATATTTGAATAGCAAATCAATGGTCTGTCTAGCGCAGTTTTGCGCGGACGGATGCGCCTGTCTAACGAAATTACGCTGGACAAAAAAATAGATTTCTTGCGTATCTCGTTTTGGGAGTGCCGTGCATCGAAACGCACGCGCACAATTAGACTTACGCCGCGCATCTCCTGTTATGCCGGCGTAATCGCTCTGTGAATCTGGCCCATTGTTTTCAATGAGGCTGGTTCACATATGTGCGATGCATTCGCATTGCAGAAAAACGTGTGCATCTTTTAGGCCCTGCAGTGCGGCTCAGGTGCAAATTCAGGCCCATTTTCTTCTATGGGTATGCAGCAGATTTACAGATGTATTCATTTCTTTTCAGGATTCCTCTCATTTAGGTCAATGCATTTTCCCCTCCCCTCTCCCAGGTCTCCAAATTTGCAGCTAATCTGCAGCTAAAACGCAATGGATCTGCTGAACACTTCTCTTATCTCTCTGCAGAAATAGGAGAGATGAAATTTGCACTGCACAAGTGTGAACCCGGCCTAAAGGAGAAGTCAAATCTGCAGTAACTGTGAGATGCTATCATGTCAATATGGACCAAAATCTGAGGAATGTTTCTAAGGCGGCGTACACGCGACCGAGGTTCTCGCTGGAAACCAGCGAGAACCTCGCTGGAAGCTGCATTCCAGCGAGGACCTCGGCCGTGTGTACACAGAGCGCTCGCCCCGCCCATCGGGAATCCCGTCGAGCGAAAAGAGAGCACGCTCTCTTTTTGCTCGACGGCCCGCCTGGATGAATGGCTGGTTGCCATTCCCGACGGGCGGGTCGCCGATTTTGACGGCCGGCAGAGAACCTCGACGGGCGGAACGATGTGTTCTGCCCGTCGAGGTTCTCTGCCGTGTGTACACGGCTTCACACCTTGTTGAATCTATGCCACAAAGAATTAAGGCAAAGCTGAAGCCAAGATGGGGGTCCAACCCGGTACTAGCAAGGTATTGAGTGTAAGTGGAAATAAGTGTAAGGTCAACTGTTCATATAGTTTCCTTGCTATGTGAATAGACTAGTACTGACACCAAGAAAAAACATTCTCGGAAGAACATTGTGCAAATGTTTTCATACCAGGCAGTAAAAAAAAGGAAGAATGAACAATAAATTGTCACATCCTAGCCACATACTGTAATAATAGTACTTCTTCTGTGTTTAGCTGTGCATGTATAACATTAGACCTACTGGGTATTGGTTGGAATAGGAGTAATTGAGATAAATTATAAGAGGAAATGCAGATCATTATAAATAATGGCAATTATTCCTGCTATTTGGCGTCTATAAAATGGGAGAAAAATTACCTATCCTTACAATATTTATGTTAAGTACAGAAGATAACTCATTATCTATATGTTACCCAGAATTCTTAGAAATGGATGAAGCACCTTATGCAGTAGCTGAAAATTACATATTTTTATGCTGCAGTCATGCATTATTATTATTATTATTATTATTATTATTATTATTACGCTTCCTAGTATTGTTAAGTTGATTATTATTTACCTGTTAAATAAATAGAACAATTTACAAAAACAAAAGTAAATGACTAAAAAGCAGAAGAATAACACATCCCCCTTACAAAACTTTTTTGTCATAGAAATACTTAGGAAGAGTAAATATTGTTAACATTTTTTGCTGTCTGTTGGGGAGATTTCAACAATGGAATCAAAACAAAAAATTAGAAAAGGAGTAGTTACTGGACAGGAGGAGAGTCACAACCCGACCTACGCTTTCGCGCTTTCCAATTATACTGAATAGTGTATTGTTACAGTTTGTGTCCTACTGGAGAGATTTCATATCACTTACCGTTCAAACAGAAAGTGAAAAGAAAACTCCCTAATAGAACGCTGACCCTCTACCCTTACAAATCACACGATTTAGATGACTCCATCTTTGCTGTATAGTCTATAGTCCTCTTCGGAGTCCTTCAGCTAACTCATTTAGGTATGTGTGTGTGTGTGTCAAGCTTAACCACTTAGCAACCAGCCGCCGTCAAATAATGGCGGCAAGGTGGTTGCTTAACTCTGGGATCACGTTATATAACATGATCCCAGAATCGCGCTCCCGTGCGCCCCCTGATGCGCGCACCCGGGAATGTCCGTGACGGTCATGGATCGTGGTAAATTGCCGCTGATAGCGGCCGTTTACCACGTGATTGCTCCGTCCAATGACGGAGCGATCACATGTAAACAAACCGGTGTCATTTGATGACGCCGGTTCCTCCCTCCTCTCTCTGTACCAAGCGGTACAGTGTGAGAGGGGGAGCGCGGATGGCAGCAGTGCTGTGGGATGGATCTGTGACTATTGCAGTCACAGATCCATCCATCGCTGCTCAGCCATCCCTGCATTAACCCCTTCAATACTCTTCCTTCCCTGCGCCATACTCTGCAATACCCCCTGTGCCGTACTCTGCCATACCCCCTGCGCAGTACTCTGCCATACCCCCTGTGCCGTACTCTGCCATACCCCCTGCGCATTACTCTGCCATACCCCCTGAGCAGTACTCTGCCATACCCCCTGCGCAGTACTCTGCCATACCCCCTGCGCAGTACTCTGCCATACCCCCTGCGCCGTACTCTGCCATACCCCCTGCGCCGTAATCTGCCATACCCCCTGCGCCGTACTCTGCAATACCCCCTGCGCCGTTCTCTGCAATACCCCCCTGCGCCATACTCTGCAATACCCCCTGCGCCATACTCTGCAATACCCCCTGCGCCATACTCTGCAATACCCCCTGCGCCATACTCTGCAATACCCCCTGCGCCATACTCTGCAGTACCCCCGCCACAATACTCTGCAATACCCCCGGCACAATACTCTGCAATACCCCCGCACAATACTCTGCAGTACCCCCGCACAATACTCTGCAGTACCCCCGCACAATACCCCCGCACAATACTCTGCAATACCCCCGCACAATACTCTGCAATACCCCCGCACAATACTCTGCAATACTCCCGGCGCAATACTCTGCAATACTCCCTGCACAATACTCCCTACGCAATACTCCCTACGCAATACTCCCTACGCAATACTCCCTACGCAATACTCCTTCGCAATACTCCTTCGCAATACTCCCTACGCAATACTCTGTGATTGTTTTTTTTTTTTTCAGGCTTCCCAGCCTAGAGGTGAGATGTGGGGTCTTATTGACCCCATATCTCACTGTAAAGAGGACCTGTCATGCTATATTCCTATTACAAGGGTTGTTTATATTCCTTGTAATAGGAATAAAAGTAATCAAAACATTTATTTTTGGGGAAAAACGTGTCAAACTAAAATAAATAAAGTAAAATTAACAATAATAATAAAAAAAAAAATTCACAGCGCCCCTGTACCCGTGTGCTCGTATACAAACGCGACCGCACACGCAAGTCCCGCCCACATATGAAAACGGTGTTCAAACCACACATGTGAGGTATCGCTGCGAACGTTAGAGCAAGAGCAATAATTTTGGTCCTAGACCTCTTCTCCAACTAAATAGATGTAACCAGTAAAAACATTTAAAGCGTCGCCTATGGGGATTTTTAAGTAGCGAAGTTTGGCGCCATTCCACAAGCGTGTGCAATATTGAAGAGTGACATGTTGGGTATCTATTTACTCGGCGTAACTTCATCTTTCATATTATGCAAAAACATTGGGCTAAATTTAATGTTTTTTTTTTAAACCACAAAACTGTTTTATTTCCACAAAAAAACGCGTTAGAAAAATTGCTGTGCAAATACCATGCGCGATAAAAAGTTGCAACGACCGCCATTGTATTCTCTAGGGTCTTTGCTAAAAAAGCATATATAATGTTTTGGGGTTCTATGTAATTTTCTAGCAAATAAATTATGATTTTTACATGTAGGAGAGAAGAGTCAGAATTGGTCTGGGTGTTCCAGAACGCCTGATGGTGTTCCCTGCATGTTGGGCCTCTGTATGTGGCCACGCTGTGTAAAAGTCTCACACATGTGGTATCGCCATACTCGGGAGGAATAGCAGAATGTGTTTTGGGTGTAATTTGTGGTATGCATATACTGTGTGAGAGAAATAACCCGCTAATATTAATATTTTGTGGGAAAAAAAAAAAAAAAAAAATCTTGATTTTGCAAAGAATTGTGGGAAAAAATGACAACTTTAAAAAACTAACAATGCCTAAATACCTTGGAATGTCTTCTTTCCAAAAAGTGGTCATTTGGGGGGTATTTGTACTTTTCTGGCATGTTAGGGTCTCAAGAAATGAGAGAGGCTGTCAGTACATCAGATGTGATCAAATTGATACATTTTCAGTAATTGGTACCATAGCATGTAGACCCTATAACGTTCACCCAGACTAAATAATATCCAATTTTTTTTGTTTTGTTACCAAAGATATGTAGCAGTATACATTTTAGGCCAAAATGACTTTTTTGCTAAATTTTATAATAGAAAATTTTCGTTCTTTTTTCATTTATAGCGAAAAAAATAAAAAACGCAAATATGATCAAATACCACCAAAAGAAAGCTCTATTTGTGGGAAAAAAAGGACAAAAAATTAAATTTGGTTACAGTGTTGTATGACTGAGTTATTGTTATTCAAACTGTGAGAGCACCGAAAGCTGAAAATTGGTCTGGTTATTAAGGGGGTTTAAGTGCCCAGTGGTCAAGTGGTTAAAGATGAGCTGGCATTTTTTCTTGGCTACCAGGAAAAATTACTTATACTTATCAATCACTTGGTTCTGCACTCAATTCCTTTCACTGACACTCTGGGGCGGGGGCGCTCCCTTGGCATCCTCACATACAATGCAGGACAATTGCATATCTAACCTTGCATATCTAATGCAGTGCGGGGAGGGGGCGGGACAAAACTGTAAGGGAATGGTTTTGTTTTTCCCATAGTTTAATGTATGCTGGGTGGATTTTTGCTATATTTCGCATGTATGCACATAATATTTACACATTATTTCCACACTTATCTTACAAATGTGTCCTTCTCCAGTGCTTTGCAATGAGTTCTCTGTCCCCTGCTCTGTCCCTGCTGCCACCACCACCACTTCAGAATTCCCAGAAATCCTCTTGAGCCATTGGGGTGAAACTGATGATATAACTCCTGCACATGCACACAGGAGTTACTTCATATCCATCAACTGGCCCATTTTCAGCCGTATACTACTCTCAAGGGTTCTGGAGATGGAAATCCATCTGTTAAGGGTTAATGTATGTCTTCCTCTCCTTCAATGCCCCCAAAACTGCCAGACTATTCCTCATGCTCCCTCTCCCTTTGTGTGTTATGTGGCCTCACAAGAATGGTATCTGCATAAAGCGGGCCATGAGAGAAAAGGATGTCACCCTCTTCCTCCCTCTGCCTCGAGTCCCCTGTCCATAATTCCACACAGAGTCTGCTCCAGCAGGGACACAACAGGGATTGTGTCAATGTGACAAGCAGGTTTGTGTCATTATCGCACACCACCATTCCTGGCTCTTGCTGGCGTGATGTGAACCACCTCTGAGTCTGTCCCTGCAGGGCTGCAAGAATCTCTGCTCTGGTATGGCTCCTGTCCCCCACACAGACCAGCTGAAGCATTGCATGGCACCTTTTAGCCCGACTCAGGGGGGTACTAGTGGTTCATAGGACAGTTCAGCAGAGGAGGGCATGGAGGAGGAACAGGGGGTGGAGCTGACAAATCTTGCATCATCACCACTAGTTATATGGATTTGTGGTGGGGCAGCACTGATCCTGATGTCCTGCATCCTTCTGAGTTGCAAGCAGAGTTTCCCAGTATGCTGTGAACAAATTATATTGTCCCTGACCATGCTCGCTGCACCATATGTCAGCAGTAACATGGACCTTGCAGCTGAGTGCCTTGCCCAACTATGCCACAACGTTGCCTTCCACGTGATGGTACAGAGTCCTACGTGTAAAGAAATAGCGACTGGGAACCTGCTATTGTGATAAAGCACATTCTACAAATTCATGAAAGGGGGCAGAATCCACCAGATGGAAAGGCAGGAGTTAAAAAGCCAGCAGCTTTCACAAGCACTGGGCGTGTGGGTGGCAGTGAATGACAGCTGGACATTGGGAAATGGGCCGGAAGATTACAGCTCCACAATCTGTTGGAACAGGGTAGCTGCTCTTTACTCTTACATGATGGCTGCCTCGTTTGGGTTCGCCTTCACTTTCTCCTCCATTGCTCTATTCAGCAACCAAGTCACATTAGTGACTTCATCATCATCATCACCTCCATCCTCATCATCACTGGAGCCAGTCCATTACCTCTTCTGAATAGTGTCACTGGATAGCATGGGCAACATCATTAAACAGTGGAAATGGTGCCATGCCTGAGGACAGACCATGTCCACCTTTAATTGTGGACACAGACGCTACTGGACCACCAACAGTGCCATGGGAAAGTCTGCCTCTCCTTGTTGGCCTCCCAGACATGATGGGGGGCTTATTAATTTTTTTTTAATAAAGATGGGGAAATGTGGATGCACTTTTATCAATGGAAAGTGGTGTTTGGTGCACTTTAACTTGAGTATTCAATACAGAGATGCACTGTACTGACACACAATGCACATATAATATACTATAGTAAAGCTGCAGTGATGCACTGCAATTTACTGCGTTAAACATGCACTGGAATATACTGCACTGAAATATACTACAATAAACATGCACTGACGCACTGAAATATACTGCACTGAAATTTACTGCAGTAAATTTGCACCAATGCACTGAAATATACTGCGTGAAACGTGCACTAACACGCTGCAATATACTGCCATAAACGTGCAATAACGCATTAAAGTATTCATCATTAAACGTGCACTAATGCACTGCAATATACTGCGGTAAACATGCACCAACGTACTGACATATATTGTGTTGAACTAATAGCACATGGAAATATACTATGTTAAACGTGCACTAAATGTGGATGCCCTTTTATCAATGGTGTTTGGTGCACTTTAACCTGAGTAGTCACTACACAGACACACTCCACTGACACACAATGCACATACAATATACTGCAGTAAAACTGCACTGATGAACTACAATTTACTTTATTAAATGTGAACTAACACACTGAAATATACTGCCCTGAAATATACCGTGTTAAACGTGCTTCAACACACTCCAATATACTGCAGTAAACGTGCATCAATGCACTGAAATATATTGCAGTAAATGTGCACTAACACTGCAATATACTGTGGTAAACTTGTACAACACACTGAAATATACTGTGTTAAACACGCAATAGCGCACTGAAATACACTGCGGTAAACGTATTGTGTGGGGTGGAACCAAGAGCAATGAGCCATGACTGGATAGAGTCATCATGACAGTGTCCAATCATGGTGCGTTCCACCGCCGTCAGCTTGAGAACCAGGAAACCAGAAGTGAGCTAGTAGTGCGTGCGCAGGTACCGCCTCGACGTACGTTTCGTTGTTGTCGTCATCAGGAAGCGCTTCCTGATGACGACAACAACGAAACGTACGTCGAGGCGGTACCTGGGCACGCACTACTAGCTCACTTCCGGTTTCCTGGTTCTCAAGCTGACGGCGGTGGAACGCACGCCGGCTTCACCAGCTTACCACACTATCTCTCTCCAATCCCTATATGTCTACAGCCTCAGTGCCGGGATTACGGACACCACTCCAAGTAAGAGGCCACTCGGCACTGTATTTTTTGTATTTTTACTTTAATAAAAGGTTTTACACCATGGAAGCTGTTTTTCTCCTTTTATGAGATCTGTTTACAACTTGGTTTGCAATCGAGTTTCCCACGGGTAGCAGCTGATTCCTGAGCTCATTTGACCTTATTTTAATTAATAGGTCAACACCATCGGGTAAGGAGCCATCTATCCTCACTTGCGGTGGCACTTTGGTGAAGGTGGAATATTTTATTTGGAAGATCTGACACGGAGCACTTCATAGGATCACTATTGTTTTTCAGCACAATATTGCACATCTTATTTATGGACTCTGGGTAGACATTCATTGTCCACCGCCATTGCACTTTTGTTGTATTCACTGTTTTGGTATTGATTTGTTGTAGCACGAGTTTCACATATATCATTCACATTAATGTTGTTTAATATATGGTAAATATATCAGTGTCCAATCATGGCTCTGACTGTGTTCTGTGCCCTGTTTGGACAAAGCTTTCTTTACCTCAGGGCTTCCAATGCACTGTGCAGCGGCGCAGTGTATTGTGGTTGTTCGGCGGGCTGAAGAAATGGTCGGACACGCCAGCGATTTGGATGTTCCTCCTAAACTCATGCTCGGAACAAACTGTTCACACAACATTACTTACACATTACTTAGCAATCACTTAACAATGGAATTGCACAGAGTGATCCCTACCTTCCTCTTCTGGGATCCCACATTGGTGCTCCCAGCTTCTCCTTTACAGTGTCTACCACCAAAACAAGCCCTTTGCTATTGGGAAAGATGTGCAGGCTTGCATGCACAGTGAAATGTGGCCCTGCCCCCCACTCAATCCTCACAGGATTTGATTGACAGTATCAGGAGCCAATGGCTCTCACCTGCTGCAAGGAAAGAGCCACCGTAGACAGGCATAGCGCTGGATTGCGTGAAGATTCTGGTAGGTATTTAGGGGGGTTAGGGGGCAATAATACTGCAGGGAATGCATTAAAAGTATTGGCTTTAAAACCACTTTAAGTACAGAGCCATTGTTTAGTCTACAACACTCTTAATAACTTAATAAAATAAATATGGTAGACTAAGCATTTAAAAAAATAGAAATTTACATCAGAAATTACTGAAACTTAAAATATATATTCATTGTATAAATAATATATAATACACTCCCCCCTTAAGAGGTACTGGAATATTTCCCATGCACAAAAGCATGTGTAACATACTGTACAAAATGGCAGTGCTCTGCAGTTTAGTTGGCATGGGAACTAGTACAGCTATGCTAAGAATGTTGGAACTTGTATGCTGCAGGTATGACTTCTCCATGCAGATAGGCTGGGAAGGAACTACAGATCCCAGATGAGTGAGAAAAAGGAGTGGGAACCTATAAAAAGGAAAGCCTTATGCCGCGTACACACGATCATTTTTCGGCATGAAAAAAACATTGTTTTTCAGCATGTCCAAATAACAAAATGTTTCCAACTTTATCATTAAAAACGATGTTGCCCACACACCATCGTTTTTGAAAAATGATGAACAAAGAGCGGTGACGTACCCCTTTGGGCTGCTTTTAGCTGATTCCTTGTTAGTAAAAGACGATTTGCGCTTTTCTGTCTGTTACAGCGTGATGAATGTGCTTACTCCATTATGAACGGTAGTTTTACCAGAACGAGCTCTCTCGTCTCATAACTTGCTTATGAGCATGCGCGGGTTTAAAACGTTGTTTTAGCGCACACACGATCTTTTTTTACAACCCGAAAAATGAAATTTTTAGAACAACGTAAAAAAAATGTAGCATGTTCGATTTATTATATTTTTTTGTCGTTTTTCAGATCATGACAAACTATGTGAATCCCACACACGATCATTTTAAATGACATTTTTAAAAACGTTGTTTTTTTTTATGCCGAAAAATGATTGTGTGTACGCGGCATTAGGAAGGAGAAGACCAGGAGGGAGGCCAGACATATGACACAGTGAGGCTGATCTAGGAGACCACAGGCCAGCATAGATTGAGCAGGTTTGCCTGATTAGACAGGAACTATAAAGGTAGATTACCTCTGGCTTATGCTATACAAGCACGCTGCAAGTTTCGCAAGCCAAATTCTACACTTTTAAGGGACACATTACTGCTAAATTCTGCCCCTACCTCAGCTTGAATAACCTTTAGAACTTCCTGACATCTTTAAAAGTAAATCCCCAACTGCATTCATTAAAGGTAAAACAATGATTGCTGTGTTTACATGTCTGGGAAATTTCATTCTCATGAAAAGGGTACTAGAGTCTATTGTGCATCAACGGAAGAGCTCTCAGAAGCTTTCCTCCCACATTGGTTCTACATGGGATATTTTGCTTACCAAAACCCTCGGAGAGTTAAGTCCTGGCTCTGGTTACTGGGAGCCCACAAGCGGGCTAGTCTAACATTTCTTGCTCTCTTCCTGTTGCTCGTTTCTGACAGATAATGCACCACTGTGACTGAAAAAATTGTTGCAATTACACATTTTTAGGAATTCTCATGTATATTTCTTTTGTTTGTGTTGGTATGACACACAAAAGTGGAGAAACAAAAAGCAAAATCTGACACATTCCACAGAAAACTCC
This sequence comes from Rana kukunoris, assembly GCA_029574335.1. Classification (NCBI taxonomy): domain Eukaryota; kingdom Metazoa; phylum Chordata; class Amphibia; order Anura; family Ranidae; genus Rana; species Rana kukunoris. Next base: position 363,971,326 of record CM056051.1, on the reverse strand, counting down.
AAAAATGGACTGGACAAAATTACTGGCACACAATTTAATATTTGGTAGCACACTCCTTGGGAAAAAGAACTGAAATCAATTGCTTCCTATAACCATCAATGCATTTTTTTGTTTATAAAAAGTAAACAGCGATAAAACCAACCAATAAAAAAGAAGAAAAAAAAAGAAAAAACATTCAGACCAAAACATATCTAAGCGGCTCCTGCAGGTGTAAAGTTATGATTTGATCGTGCAGATGCATTTATGGTTTTCTGGCCCTTTGAAGAAAATGTACCTGTCTGTTCAAAAATATAAAGCGGAACTATATGGGCATTTTCCTTTTCCTCCATATACAAATATTTCTGTAAATACAAGCAAAGAAGTCATCGTCAAAGGGATATATTTTAACCACTTGCCGACCACTGTACACCTATTTATGTCAACAGAATGTCACGGGCAAGCAGATTGGCGTACAGGTACGTCCATTTAAATCTGCCGCCCAGCGGGCGCACGCACACGTACCCGCCGCTTGCCTCGTGAGTGCGGCCGCGGGTCCAGGGAACTGGATGTTCCTGGAAGTCCAGCGATTGCGGTCGGCAAGAGCAGAACAGGGGAATGCCTTTGTAAACAAGGCATTCCCCTATTCTGCCTAGTGACACTGTCACTGATGACCGTAATTGGGAACAGTTATCAGTGATGTGTAGCCACGCCCCCTAACAGTAAGAATTACTTCCTAGGGAACACTTAACCCCTGCAGCACCACCTAGTGGTTAACCCCTTCACTGCCAGTGTCATTTTTACAGTTATCAGTGCATTTTTATAGCACTGATCGCTGTAAAAATGACAATGGTCCCAAAATGGTGTCAAAAGTGTCCGGTGTGTCCGTCATAATGTTGCAGTCATGATAAAAATCGCTGATAGCCGCCATAGCTAGTAAAAAAAAATATTAATAAAAATGCCATAAAACAGTCCCTTATTTTTTTCAAAATTGTCACTCTTTTTTTGTTTATAGTGCAAAAAATAAAAATCGCAGAGGTGATCAAATACCACCAAAAGAAAGCTCTATTTGTGGGGAAAAAAGCAAGTCAATTTTGTTTGGAAGCCAAGTGGCACGGCCACGCAATTGTCAGTTAAAGCGACACAGTGCCGAATCGCAAAAAGTGGCCCGGTCTTTATCCACCAAAATGTTCCGGGGCTTAAGCGGTTAATGACTAACTGAATAAGAAAACATATTCAAGCTTTCAAAGCACTGAAGCCCTATTGTCAGACTTGTAGAAGTACCCTTAATTTTCTGAGAGGTTGCATGATACTTTTTTCAGTTAGTCATGACAAAGGTATAAAGAATAACAAATCTATCACTTTGATAGTAATTCTGTCTTCATTGTCACTCAGATGTGTTGATCAATATGTACTTGTTCACAATAAGGGAAGTACGTATAAAAGTACAATAGTCAAACACATATTTTTCTCTATTATTCCACCAATTTCTAATGAAGCTACAATTATTTTTGGTGTTTTTATACGTAGTTGCCCATGTAAAATAAATAATGTGTAAGCACTTGATAACCTCATAGTTTATTTAAGGTAGTTTGTGTAAAAGCACCAAGCACAGATTTTTCTGTGAGAGAACCTCATGCCTTTCACACCAATTTTTTAATAAAAAATACCAGTGAAAAAAAAAAGCTTTAGAAGTCTTCAGAAGCAGCACTGAATGCAAGTGATTGCCTAAATACAAGAAATTAAAAAGTATATAAACATAAACTTCTCCTTTTCCTTGTGGTATTTATGAGGCAGACGCAATTTTCTTGGGTCTTCTTCCCATGTGGCACCTACCTTCAGGGTAGCCATACCACGGCACCCCGGCGAAATGGCCTTCCGGGTCGGGGTGTGCGGGCTACACAGTGTTCCTAGTTCTGGGACCATGTTGGCCTGGAGCAACTGAGCTGCGGTTGGGGCCCAGTGATTCATTGGGTCCCCAATCTGATGAGGTCCTGAGCTGTCTGTTGCTGTGTGAGGAAGCTGTTCGGTGGAGAGTCTGCCTGAGGAGTGCCAAGAGAGGCTGGTGTTCCAAGATGGCCCTGACTATCCACTGGGGACCAGAGCAACTGGGTGCTGAGAGGCTGTGTGATGAGTATGATAGGGAATAGGGTGTTAGCAAAGTGGCAGTGGGGTGCCAGGTGCGATGACGATTATAGTGGGTAGGGTGTTAGCAAGGTGGCAGTGGGGTGTCAGGTGTGATGAGTGTGACAGGGTGTAGGTTGTTAGCAAGGTGCAGTGGGGTGCCAGGTGTGATGAGTATAAGGATGACAGGGGTAGGGTGTTAGCAAGGCGGCAGTGGGGTGCCAGATGTGATGAGGATGCGGGTGACAGAATGTAGAGTCTTATCAAGGTAGCAGTGTGGTGCCAGGTGTGATGAGGATAACAGCAGGCAGGGTGTTAGCAAGGTGGCAGTGGGGTGCCAGGTGTGATGAAGATGAGGATGAATATGACAGGAGGTAGGGTGTTAACAAAGGTGGCAGTGGGGTGCCAGGTGTGATGGATGTCATTGGGAAGTAAATGTGTAGCGCTAAATGTGAAAATAGTAAGATATGTATATATCACTATGGTGTAAACAAAACTAGGTACAACAGTGGAAAAATTATTATAATAATAAGTCCAACGTGAAAAACAAAAGCAATACAAGTAAAAATGTCCATCACAATGGAAAGAAGAGTATCCTCCTCTTCTAGGGTCCCCCGTGGGTGCTTCAAGCTCCTCCTTTTCCACAAGTGTCCCATAGAAATCCACTTTCCATGAGGTCACTCATATGGACTCGCTCCCGAGCTGCCTTGTCTGCATCCATTGACTGCCCCTTGCTCCCTCGTCACATCATTTAATTGACAGTAGCGCGAGCCAATGGACCCCGCTGCTATCAATCTGTTCAGTGCGTAGGGAGACATTAGCGAAAGCTACTGCTCTTGTACAAATTGCTGGATCAGGATCGGACTCAGGTAAGTATAAGGGGGGCTGGGGGATCCTGCAGCTCTTAAGATTGTTTTACCCTAATGCACAGCCTGGTAATAAAGTAGTTAATACAGTCTGATACTCAGTTGGTTAAAATGAACACAATGGCACCTTATTTTCCAAGCACCTACTGTTAGAAAATGAACACTGACATTCCTAGTGTGTGCTAAGTCTGAGCACCAAGTCTATTTAATAAGGCCGTAAACGTGCATCTGCTAAATTCAATGTTTTGTTACAGTGTACTCAACTTATAAATAGTACACCACAAATGGTCATTGTGCTTTTCATGGCGTTACTGAATAATCTCTGATTAGCATAAGTGTTACACTTTAAATTCTAGAGTACATAATCACTTTGAAAATTGCTGATAAGTAAGTACAAGGTGGGAACCTGCCTGCTGTAGTTAAACTTGGCTACAAAGTAGACTTCCTAACTATTGTGCCTCTGCTAATGAGAGTTTAAAATTTCAGTTAGTACTGACCCTATGTTTTTTTTGTGTGTGTTTTGCAAATTAAAGAAATGCACTACAGTCAACGTAACATGGTTTTCTATGGTACATGTTCACACCTATGCGTTTTTCACACAGTGCGTTTTTGGAAAGTGTCAGGGACTTTCTTCCATGTTTTGCGCGTAATAGAAGTGTTGTGTTGTGTATACGTTTTTTATTTTTCTGTTTAAACACCGTATATAGGTGGTTTCTAAGGAGGGGGCCGGGAAGCCGGCCACCATGCTGACAGCTAATTGTAAAAAAAAAAAAATGGCAGCCCCCCAGGTCCCTACCAGGCTCTTTAGGTCTAGTACGGATTTGGATTCCCCCTCCCCACGCCAAAATATATATTTTAAATGGTGTGGCCCACCCCCAAATCCATACCAGACCCTTATCTGAGCATCCAGTCTCCCCTTATTGGAATCTGGAAGATCCCAGCTCAAAGCACCCATCCCCCCATGTTAAGGGTATGCAGATTGGTATGGTTTATGCCCTCAATGGTTCAGTGGTATGGTTCAGTGCTCCCTCGTCCCCTCCCTTTCCTGTCCTGCAGGGCTGCATGCTCGGATAAGGGTCTGGATTTGGGGGGGGGGGCCTCATGCCATTTTTTCTTAATATTAGTGTGGGGGGTCCCCTCCAAATATGTACTAGACCCAAAGGGCCTGGTATGGACTTGGGTGGGACCCCATTTATTTATTTATTTTTGACAGTATTTTTTTCTTTTTTTACATTCAGGTGTCAGCGGGAAACCCTGCTGACAGCTGATGACGCATCGGTTGTTAAGAACATGGCGGCTGGCTTCCCAGCCCCCTCCTTAGCGACTAAGGATGAGCCAAACACCTCCTGGTTCGGTTTGCACCAGAACTCGAGAACAGGAAAAAAAAATAGTTCGAACACGCAAACACCGTTAAAGGGGACACGAACATGAAAAAACAAAAGTGCTCATTTTAATGGCTTATATACATGGTATTGTCATAAAAAGTGTTTGGGGACCTGGGTCCTGCCCCAGGGGATAAAAAAAGTTATAGCAGTGATTTTAATAATGAAATAATAAAAATGAAATATTCCTTTACATTTTGTGCCTGGGGGGTGTCAATAGTATGCCTGTAAAGTGGCACATTTTTCCCATCTTTAGAACAGTCCAACAGCAAAATGACATTTCTAAAGGACAAAAAGTTTTTTTAAAACTGATCGCGGCTGTAATGAATTGTCGGGTCTCGGCAATACAGATACAACTCATTGAAAAAAAGGCAGGGGTACAATGTACCTGTTACCAATTCACATAGGGGGGCTGGATCTGGGGAGACCCAGACAAACCACTGCAGACCCCCACAGACCTCCACAGACCCCCACAACCACCAGGCAAGTGTTGTGGGGATGGGGACAAGGTGCTTTGGAGTGGGGGGCGCAGAGCCCCCCTGCCCCAAAGCACCATCCCCCCATGTTGAGGGCATGTGATCTGGTATGGTTCAGGAGGGGGGCGTTCTCTCATCCCGCCTCTTTTCATTGCGGCCTGCCAGGTTGCATGCTCAGATAAGGGTCTGGAATGGATTTCGGGGGGACCCCTACACCATTTAAAAAAAATTGGTGCAGGGTTCCCCTTAATATACTTACAAGACCCAAAGGGCCTGGTAATGGACGTGGGGGCATGCCATTTTTTTTTTCCAATGAGTTTTATTTGAGACCCGACAATTCATTACAGACTGCAATCAGTTTTAAATTACTTTTTTTCCTTTATAAATGTAATTTTGCTGCGGGACTGTTCTACACACGTGTCACTTTACAGGCATACTATAGACATCCCCCAGGCACGATATTTAAAGGAATATTTCATTTTTATTGTTTCACTTCAAGCATTATTAAAATCACTTTTTTTGCATTGATACATGTCCCCTGGGGCAGGACCCAGGGCCCAAAACATTTTTTTTTATGACAATACCACTCATATAGGCCTTTAAAATTAGCACTTTTGGTTTTTCATGTTAATCCCCCATAGACTTTTAAACGGTGTTCCGCGGCTTTCGAATTTTCTGCGAACACCACATAATGTTCACTAGTTGGTGAACACCCGATGTTTGAGTCGAACTTACGTTAGACTCGAACATCAGGCTCATCCCTATTAGCAACCAGATACATTGTGTTTAACCACTTCAGCCCCGTAAGGATTTACCCCCTTAATTACTAGGCCATTTTTGCGATACGTCACTGTGTCGCTTTAACTGACAATTGTGCGGTCGTACCCAAACAAAATGTATGTTCTTTTTTTACACAAATAGAGCTTTCTTTTAGTGGTATTTGATCAACTCTGCGTCTTTTATTTTTTGTGCATATATATATTTTTAACTTTTTGCTATAATAAATATCCCAATTTTCTTTTTTTTTAAGTTCAGTTTAGGCCAATATATATTCTTCTACATATTTTTGGTAAAACAATCACAATAAGCGTATATTGATTGGTTTGCACAAAAGTAATATTGTCTACAAAATAGGGGATCAATTTATGGCATTGAAATTATTATTATTTTTTTTTACTAGTAATGGCAGTGATCAATGTCGCGTAACTGTGACATTGTGGCAGACAGATCGGACATTAGGGGCGGTCAATTAGTTAAATGTGTTCCCTGGGAGTATTTCTAACTGTGGGTGGATGGGACTGAGGCTGGGTTCACACTACGATTTTCCCGTCAGTCAGCCGCATACGATTTCAGTTTTGAAAACGTACGGGCCCGTACGGGAAAACTCATACATAGACAATGCATTGCAAATCGTATGCACTCAGATGCATCCGGGTGCGTACGATTTGCTGGCAAAACGTTTTTTAACAGTACACAAAACCGTGTTCGACCACGGTTTTGAGTCCGTTTTTGAAACCGTATGGCAAACGCATACGTTTTTTTTTAACATTAAAGTCAATGGAAAACGCACATATGTGCGGTTCCATACGTATAAACCGTATGCGTTTTTCGTCTGCGCATGCGCATTTTCAAAACAAGAAAATCTTTTTTTATTAAATGACACTAATTCCAAAAACGTATGCGTTTTTTTAATCAAAACCTGATGGAACCGTACGCACTTTTTGAAACCGTATACGTTTTATAAACGCATACGTTTACGTACGGTTCAATCAGTTTCAGCCGCATACGTTTTTTCATATAAATCGTATGCGGTTGACGGATGGGAAAATCGTAGTGTGAACCCAGCCTGACTGGGTGAGGAGACATATCGTTGTTCATATTTACTACAAACAGCAGATATGTCTTTTCTCTCCTTACACACACAAATTGCCAGTCTGCCTCTGGTGCCTGCGATTGCGGGTGGCCAGTGGCAATCACACTTGCCGGCCATGAGCTTTGGGTTTCCCGCCATGCAGCGACATCTGCTATGGATCTTAAAGGGCTTATGGGTATGACAATTTGCGGGACGAAGCCACATTGCTGCCATATATCTATAAGAGCTGGTCAAAAGGTGGTTAGAGAGAAAAAATTACGCAAAACGCAAAATGCATGAACACTGCATGCAAAAATGCATAAAAAACAAGGGTTTAAAGATGCAAAACACACTGCAAAATGTGCCTGAAAAAAGCATCAAGAGCATGCGCATAGATGTGAACCTATGGTTTACAAACATGTTGTGTGTGCAGAGAGGTTGTGATTTGGTAATGACTAGTCTTCAGACAATGGTTTTCAACCTTTAGTGAAATTGGGCTACATGTGTCAGAACACTGAGCTCACCTTAGTGTTAGGCAAATGAGTCGGTGGAGTTGATTTACTAAAACTGGGGAGTGAAAAATCTGCATAGAAACCAATTAGCTTCCAGTTTGTTTTTTGTTTTTTATCAATGCTTGGTTGAACAAGCTGAAGTTAGAAGTTGATTGGCAATGGCTACTGTGCAGAGCTTTACCACATTTTAAACTCTCCAGTATTAGTAAATCAACCCCAGTGTTCTATTGTTTTGCAACAGGCATTTCAATTTTTTTTTTTTTTTAAGAAACAAGTTTCAGTTTCAGTAATAATAGTGACACATATTTTGGCTAGATGTACTTTGCGACATTTTGTTCTTTAAAAAAATAAAAATAAAATAAACATACTGAAGATTACATAACCTAAAATATGAAACAAGCTTTCAGTATAAAATATAGAGGGTACCTTTAAAATTAATACTTTTTGTTTTGGTATCTGATGTTGCTTTATTGGATTATAAATATGATCAGCAATGTACCTCTTTTTAATGAGGCCCAGTGGGATTCATGCTGTTAGTTCAGCATTAGTCTAAGATATGCACATAACCATGCTGTATGTAGGATTATTCTCTGAAAGAAGTACATGTGCCTATTTTATTTGTGTTCCCTTGTCTAATTTTGGTATTTGTCGACAGATAGCAATGTTTGGAGACAAAGTAGTAATGGTACAATATATATATAAGTTTTAGAAGGTGTTTTGAAATTGTGAAAGGTTGCAGAAGTACTTGTTCATGTACTCATTATCTTCTGTATTGTCATATAATGATTGTTCCCTATTCTTGAGTGAGACACCCTTGATTTATTGGGAAGGTCTCACTGTCATTTATTCTAGGTTACAAATTTCCCACGTATGGACAGTCCTAAATGAGACCTTGTACACACAATCAGAATTTCCGCCTGAATTTTTTCAAAAAATAGCTTGTCCATCCAGCTTTAAAAACAAAAGGATAAACCTAGAGGGTTTAGACAGGGGCTTCAAATGGAAAACATTCTGCTGTATGAGTACACATTTTATTGATGCAACAGTAGCACAAAAAAATAAAAACACATAGCTGATTAGCCAACATGTATGAAAACCTTCACCTATGATCATAAAAGATTAACTTGTCAAATATGAGTAAAAACAGCTCGGGCACACAGACATACAAACAATCACTCCTCACACACATGGGGGTGACCAGGTGATGAAACCCAGAAACAGTTCTTAGGGAGCATACAGTTCCAAGGATTCCCTTAAAACAAATTATAAAGTAGTGGTGTCAAAATATCAGAATCAGAGATTCAATCTGCTATATTGATTTGGAGATCTACTGACTGTAGATCCAGGGAGCCCTGTGGTGCTTTCATCCTATGGTTGTGGTCGGACCATGAAAGCAAGCTGCTTTGCGGGTGAAATCTTTTCATGGGACGATGAAGTCCCACTAGTTCACCTCTAAATCATACAATATGCATGACATTGTCCATATATCTAAACTGCTGTGGCTTTATTGTTAAGAAGCAACATTGTTATCACTATATATACACCACTGGTCGATCTGTTTGCAGGTTCTCCATTCCATATCAATCAGCATGTCCATTCGTTAATGTCTTTGGACAGTATGCTGTGGCTCTTCCCATAATGCTGCTATCATTGAAGGCTGTCCTACTAGTCTGGTATCTCGGATTCTTATATTTTGACACCACTACTTTATTATTTTATTTAAGGGAATCCTTGGAACTGCATGCTCCCTAAGAACTGGTTGTCATTGGATGCCTATTTCCAGGTTTCATCACCTGAGTGATTTTTTTGTATGTCTGTGTGCCAGGGCTGTTTTTACTCATATTTGACAATGTTGTCGTAGGCCCGGATTCACATACATCGGTGCATCTTTATGCCGCCATATCGTATCTTCTTTACGCTACAGCGGCGCAATGCAGAAGCATGGAATACACAAAGAAAATGCTCCCAACGTTGCGCCGGCATAGCGTTTAGTCGTAGGCATAAGGCAGCGTAAGTGTAAGTGGGCTGGAAGTGGGTGTGATACATTTTAATGAAGCGTGACCCCATGCAAATGATGGGCTGAGCTTCAGACAAGTACTTAAAATGAACTGCGCATGCATTGTACCTTGGACGTATCCCAGTGCGCATGCTCACAATCATGTCAAAACAACTGGCTAAGATACGTTGAATCACTGCCTATGACGTGACTGTAACCTACGCCCAGCCCTATTCACATACTACGTAAACAACATAAAATTTGACGGCGTTCATTCCCTGGTCCATACCTTTGCATGAGTTGCGCCTCCAATACGGGAAATAACTTTATGACGGACTTAACGCTTACGCAAATCGCTTAAAACATGCACCGGGCCAAATGCATCCAGCGTAAATATGCGCCCACTATACGCCAGCGTAGGCAAGTTACGCCGGTCGGATGAAGTCAGTTTTTAGGCGTATCTTAGTTCTGTGGGCACGGCACACAGATACGACGGCGCATATTTACACTTATGTGGTGTATCTCGAGATACGTCAGCATTAGTGAATCCGGGCCGTAATGTTTTATGATCATCAGTGAAGGTTTTCATACATGTTGGCTAATCAGCTATGTGCTATTATTCTTTTGTGCTACTGTTGCATCAATAAAATGTGTACTCATACTGCAGAATTTTTTTCCATTTGAACCCCCTGTCTAAATCCTCTTGGTTCATCCTTTTGTTTGCATGTCTATTTTGGCTTCGGGAACCCCAGCCAACTCGGGTAGTATACTATTATATAATCTTGTCAGCATTGATTTTCCTCTAGTTTTATTTTTACTCTTGTTTACCTGTTTTGATCTCCATCCAGCTTGAGCCTAGATAACTATCAACCACAAGAAAACAAAAAAGAAAACACTACACACTACACAGAACATAAAAATGCAATTATTTTAATAAATTTGCCAACCGCATGAACATTCACGTCGTCAAAATGGCATGGACAGGCATATGAGCGTACAGGTACGCCCCCTTTAAAATTTGCTGCCGTGTGAGTATGCGCATGCCCCTGCTGCCACCTCCGTGATCGTGCCCGTGGGAACCACAAACTCGATGTCCGCTGGTGTCCCACGATCGTGTGTCATGGAGCTGTATAAACAAGGATCTCCCTGTTCTGCCTAGTGACACTGACACTGATCATCTGCTCCCTCTCATCGCTGATCGCCGCCATTACTAATAAAAAAAAATATTAATAAAAATGCCATAAAACTATTCCCTGTTTTGTAGATGCTGTGAAAACCAATCAATAAATGTTTATTGTTATTTTTTTTTTTACCAAAAATATGTAGAAGAATACGTATCAACCAAAAGTGAGGAAAAAAAGTTTTTTTTTCTCTATACATTTTTGGGGGGTATTTATTATAGCAAAAAGTAAAAAATATTGCTTTTTTTCAAAATGTTCGCTCTATTTTTGTTAATAGCGCAAAAAATAAAAAATGCAGAGGCAATCAAATACCCCCAAAAGAAAGCTCTATTTGTGAAAAAAAAGGATATCAATTTTGTTTGGGAGCCATGTCGCACGACCTCACAATTGTCAGTTAAAATGACGCAAGGCCTTCTATCTTGTCTATTCACTTGTCAAATAGCTTCAAGGAGAATAATATAAAATAAAGCAAACATATTAAAAGGCTCCTTGTCCCATGCCACATGATTTCTCTTTACCCAATGCAGTACATTTCTGTTCGTAACCACAATCACATAGAAGAGTTATCTTGGAGAAAAACAGTAATGCCGCGTACACACGGTCGTTTTTTGCGATGAAAAAAAACGAAGTTTTTTAAAACGTCATTTAAATTGATCGTGTGTGGGCAAAACGTCGTTTTTTGTCTTCAAAAAAACGACCAAAAAAAAATTCCAACATGTTTGAATTTTTTCTGTCGTTTTTCAAAACGTCGTTTTTTGTTTCACAAAAAGTCACCGTGTGTAGCAAAAACGTCGTTCAAAACAACGTTTTTCAACCCGCGCATGCCCAGAAGCTAGTTATGAAGCGAGCTTCAATGGAAAAGAGTGGTGAACGTAACCTTGCTTTTTGTGAAAAAACGATGGTGTGTATGCAAAATTGTCTTTGAAAAGTGACGTTTCAAAAACGTCGTTTTTTACTTCACAGAAAACGTCGTTTTTTTTCATCGCAAAAAACGACCGTGTGTACGCGGCATTAGCCAGACACACATGGGGAAAACCTACAAACTCTTATCAGGTGGCAGTGCACCTGGTTCAATCGTAAGATCATAACATGATAAAGTTGTAATGCTAAGCCCTGAGCCATCAAGTTACATAAGATAAACAATCTCTGTGTTGTGGGTTGTATGAAACTAGTCTTTTATGTGGTCTGTTTTAATAAGTTAACTTGTGTTTATCTGTGTTTACTCTAAACCACTGCTTTAAAAGATTTAAAAAGAATGCAGGTTCTTGTGTCATAAAGAATGCCTTGCTAAATAATGAAAAGAGAACCTAGCTTTCTGCCAAAATGCAGGATGGCTAGCTAAAAACTTTTGATGCAAGTCTAACTTAAATTATTAATCTATTTTGTTTGTGTGGTCTCAAAGTTTACTGAAAAAGCCAGGGCCAGGCTATCAACTTCTATCGGTGTTCCTTATTACTTGACTGGAATCACTATTTGATTGGCAGATGAAAAGATCAGGTTTGACCAGGGGGAACTTATAGATTTGAGTAAAAGACGTAGGTTTTATAGGATCCTCTTTTCTTTTTTTGCTTGTTTTCATTTTCCGACTCTTAAGTTTTGGCCTTCAGGGATCAGAAAGCAGATGCAACATTTTGTCCGCAGCAAAAGGCAGTAGGTGGGTTGCCATGGAGACAGTTCATGTGACTTTCCAAAGGTAGGAAAAAATAAATAAATATACACTCATCAAATCGAATCCATGAGCCGATTCCACTTTTTTTGTGTTTTTCTCCAAGGCTAAGTCTCATGAGGTGCTCTCTTTTTCTTCCAAAGTATGGCAATTTTTGCTAAATTTAGGTGATTATTGCATGAAAGAATTCTTTATATCAGCCAGCTGTTTTGTGCTGAAGCAAGACAAAGCATATTTTGCTTCACAAAAAACTCAGCACGTGACTAAATTCATGGTCTTTGACATATATTATTCTGCTGTTTTGAAAGCCACCAATATTGCTGTTTTTTGCTGCAACAGACGGCAATCCACATTGCCATCCTGTTATTATATTTTAAAAATGTTATTAAGGGAATACTTCATTCTATTTACATTTCTATTTAAAATGTATTTAAGTCTTGCTTGTCCTTTATTCAGGTCAGTTCATAGGATTGTTTTTGTTTAAAGACACATCTCACAATTCTTACCTTTCAATTTTGATGAAGAACAAAAAGTTCCTGATTATGTATTTTTTCCAACTAGGTGCAAAATCTTTATACCTACCTTATAAAAGCATCTTATCAAAACTGTAGCTTCTATTGTATTCTATTGCACTTATTGAATCATCTTCTATATTGTCATTTAAAGCCAAACACAAACGGTATAAATTAACAGAAGTCTTGTAAATATAATGTGCATACAGAAAACTTCACAAGATCTATTAACTTAGGGTTCAATAAATCCCAGGCGCCAGGTCACCATTGTTTTGACCTGGTGCCTGGGCTGCTGCCCGAATGGTAATTTATTGCATTTTTGTACTCCCTTTAAATTTTAACTTTATTTTATTCTCTAGGGTGTCTGCTTTCAGAAAATATATAATGTTTAGGGTTTTATGCAATCTTCAGGCCTAAAATGATTTTTAAAATGTGTGCAAATAATGCAAAAATGGCTCTGGCTGTGAAAGATTTAAAGGATAAGTTCCCCTTTTGTGACATGTTAAGTCCGTAAAGATTTGTTAGTTAAAAAAAATGTCTCCTAACTTTTTTTTTAGCTGGCTCCTGGATTCAAAGCAAGTTTGTCAAGCCCTGTATAAACCAATACTAATAAATTAAATTGAAAAAGTTATTTTAAGTACTAAGAAGAGATTTCCACAAAGAGTAGAACATTCTGAATTCCTTATTCTTTTGTGAATTGAGACTGTTGCCCAGTGGCGGCTGGTGATAAAATAATTTGAGGGGGCGCAAACCCCTTCATGTCCTTACCTGCCCATCTTCGATTGTCATGGCTCCCAATGCCTGGACACACTATACACAGAGAACACATTGTATACTATACACAGAGCGCACTATACACAGAAGAGCGCATTATACACAGAGCCCACACTGTATATTATACACAGAGCACACTATACACAGAGAACACTATACACAGAAGAGCGCACTATACACAGAGCCCACACTGTATATTATACACAGAGCACACTATACACAGAGAACACTATACAGGGGGGTTATTGTTTATGGTGGAGAGGTGGGGAGGAGGTTATTGTTTAGGGTGGAGAGGTGGGAAGGAGGTTATTGTTTAGGGTGGAGTGGCAGGAAGAGGGGTTATTGTTTATGGTGGAGAGGTGGGAAGGAGGTTATTGTTTAGGGTGGAGAGGCAGGAAGGGGGGTTATTGTTTAGGGTGGAGAGGAGGTTATTGTTTAGGGTGGAGTGGCAGGGTGAGGGGTTATTGTTTAGGGTGGAGAGGTGGGGAGGAGGTTATTGTTTAGGGTGGAGATTTTAGGATGGAGAGGCAGAAAGGGGGGCCGTTTTAGGGTGGAGAGGTGGGGAAACATTTTAGCAAGGAGAGGTGGGAAGGGGGGCCGTTTTAGGATGCAGGAAGGGGGCTGTTTTAGGATGGAGAGGTGGGGGGAAAATTTTATGATGGAGAGGCAGGAAGGGGGGTCGTTTTTGGGTGGGGGGAACATTTTATGATGAAGAGGCAGGAAGGGGGGCCGTTTTTGAGTGGAGAGGTGGGGGGAACATGTTATGATGGAGAGGCAGGAAGGGGGGCCGTTTTTGAGTGGAGAGGTGGGGGGAACATGTTATGATGGAGAGGCAGGAAGGGGGGCCGTTTTAGCATGCAGGAAGGGGGGCCGTTTTTGCGTGGAGAGGTGGGGGAACATGTTATGATGGAGAGGCAGGAAGGGGGGCCGTTTTTGGGTGGAGAGGTGGGGGAACATGTTATGATGGAGAGGCAGGAAGGGGGGCCGTTTTTGGGTGGAGAGGTGGGGGGAACATTTTATGATGGAGAGGCAGGAAGGGGGCCGTTTTAGGATGCAGGAAGGGGGGCTGTTTTTGGGTGGAGAGGTGGGGGGAACTTTTATGATGGAGAGGCAGGAAGGGGGGATGTTTTTGGGAGGAGAGGTGGGGGGAACATGTTATGATGGAGAGGCAGGAAGGGGGGTCGTTTTTGGGTGGAGAGGTGGGGGAACATGTTATGATGGAGAGGCAGGAAGGGGGGCCATTTTTGGGTGGAGAGGTGGGGGAACATGTTATGATGGAGAGGCAGGAAGGGGGGACGTTTTTGGGTGGAGAGGTGGGGGGAACATTTTATGATGGAGAGGCAGGAAGGGGGCCGTTTTAGGATGCAGGAAGGGGGCTGTTTTTGGGTGGAGAGGTGGGGGGAACATTTTATTATGGAGAGGCAGGAAGGGGGGCCGTTTTTGGGAGGAGAGGTGGGGGGAACATGTTATGATGGAGAGGCAGGAAGGGGAGTCGTTTTAGGATGCAGGAAGGGGGGCAGCTGCCAGTCACTGCTCGGCACCACAACACTCAGCAGCCTCACCCTCTCCTAGGCATGTGCAAAAGTGAAAAATTTGTTTCGTTTCGTTTCAATTCGTCATTTAATAAATTTCATTAAGTTAGGTTCGTTACATGTGTTGAATTCGTTTTCGGAATTCGTTCGTTTTCGACCGAATTTCGAAAAATACGGTCGAAATCGAAAATATTTCGACCGGTTTTCGAATTCGTTCGTTTTCGACCGAATTTCGAAAAAAAACGGTCGAAATCGAAAATATTTCAACCAGATTAGAAAACAAATAGTCTCTTTTCGAATAGAATTTTTTTCGAATTAAATTCGATTTTTTTTTTTTTTTTTTTTTCGAATTCCGATCGAATTTAGTCCGCGGGTATGCGATTCGGAATTCGAAAAAAAAAATTCGATTTCGACCCTTTTTTTTCGAAATTCGGTCGAAATTGAACGAATTCCGAAAACGGTCGAAATTTTTCGCTAATATAGCAATTCGGAAATTCGTATGCATCCGAATGTCCGAATAATGGAAAATTCGTCCGAATTTCGATTCGGAACGAAACAAAATGCACATGCCTACCCTCTCCCCCCTCCATGAAGTTCTGCAGCAGCTGGGGAGGGGGAGACAGGCTCACCCAGGCTGGCAGGCAGCATCACTCAGCTTACCTGTTCCAGGTGCGCTGAGTTCAAGAGTCCCGACGTCACTTCCTGTTCTTCCTGTGACGTCGGGACTAGCACAGAGACGGGCGGGTGCACACAGAAAGTGTGCACCCGCCCAGCCATAACAAAACAGTCCATTGTGAAATCAGTGGCGCGATGGAGAGCGCCACAAAGGTGTTTTTTTTGCTGCCAATGTAGCGCCACGTCTGCAATCCCGTGATTGCACAGATGTGGCGCTACCCAGACTGCACTGTGCCCGGCGCTCGGACACAGTGCACCTAAGGACCTTTTTTGAGAAAAAAAATCCCTTAAAGGGACACATGTTTAAATAAAAATGTTTTTTTTAGATTTTTTTTTACTGACTGGGGGAGGGGGCAGCGCCTGGGCGCCCCCTATGGGCGGGCCGCCACTGCTGTTGCCTCATGCCTCTATATTACATGCAGTGTATCATTCTATTAAAAAGCAGTTCCTCTTGAATCTGTTTTAAGCTGGCCATACATGGATAAATGTGCAGCCAATTCTGCAGGCTCTGGCTGAATTTCAATCCCTCTATGGGTGTTCCTCTTCATGAGAATTCCATCTATTGATTCTATTGATCTAACTTCTCATTAACGATCCTGCTGGACAATGTATATTCAATCAGTGCTTACAGCTAATCAGCTGTAGCGCTGATCAGTGTATTCTGATGGTGGAGGAGTCCCGCTGTCAGAATACAATGTCACAGCGGGGAAGATTCCTGCATCCACATCAGATGTGCTGATGGGAATATTGGGAGAATTGTTTTCATTCAACCTGCTAGCTAAAGAAAACAAAAAAAAAACTGACTAATATGTTCCTGCTTTACACAGAGATCCTCAGTATGTGTGGCATCATACCTCACTATATATATATTTCTTTAACCACTTGAGCAACATGGTAAACCCCTTTCCTTTCCAGGCCATTTCTCAGTTTTCAGCACTGTGATATTTTGACAATTACAATTACTTAATCATTCAACACTATAACTAAATGCATTTTTATATATTTTTGGGACAGGAAGAGTCTTTTATTTTATTTTATTTTTTATTATAATAATATATAATAAAAAATCTTTCTTCATAAATTCAGGCCAAAAAGTAATCGAATACCTTTCTTTGGTATTAACCAGTTCCCTAAGTGCCTGCCATACATATACTGCGGCAAGGTGGCTCTATTAGCAGGTGGCAGGCATCATGATTTACCTTTTTCTTTTTTTTCTCTGGCAAGGAACCTTCCTATATTGAGAGAATTGAGGGCATAGCCTTTTTGGTGTGGGTTCTTAGGGTGACTTCACAACTTTTTTCTGTTTTTTTTTTTTTTTTTTGCATGAGGACCCCTCTTAAATCCATGCCAGGTTCAAAAGGTTTGGTATGCATTGTTAAAAGGACATTACACATTTATATGTTCTATTCTTCCGGTAGAATGTGCTACATGATAAAAAAAAAAAGAATAATGCAGCATAAATTGCCGGAAAATTACATTTCATTGCCAGCTTCTTATTAAGAAAACAAAAGGCATAGACCCCTTCAAAGGTTTCCCTAAGTTCATTTGTGCACTTTATTCACCTATTCTTAAGGTTAAGAGATACCCTGACCCCAGAAGTTCTGTTGAGCACTTTGATCACCATCCCTAGAAATCCTGCATTCTGAACTGTACCCTATACCTGGAAGTTCCGCTGTGCACTCTGTTCACCTGTTCCTAGAAAGCCTGCACGCGGAGTGGTACTTTGACCTCAAAAGTTTTGTTGTACACTCTGATCACCTATCCCCAGAAATCCATCATGTTGAACAGTACCCTGTTCCAGGAAGTTCTGCTGTACACTCTGCTCATCTATTCAAAAACCCCTCAAAATCTTGCACAATGAAAGGTACCATGTCCCTGGAAGTTCAACTGTGCCTGCTGCTCATCTATTCCTAGAAATATTGCATGCTGAGCAATACTCTTTCTTTAAAAGTTCTACTGTGCACCCTGCTTACCTGTCCCTGGAACGCCTGCACATTGAGCCCTGACTTTTTTTGGGAATACCTGTATGCCACATATACTCAAGCCCCCTGGAACCCCTGTATGCTGTGCTGAGTCCCTCATAGCCTCTGTGCGGTATCAATTGATGGCCCATCATTCCAGTGGCCAGCACCACTCTGATCCTTGGCTGGTA
Source organism: Rana kukunoris (assembly GCA_029574335.1). NCBI lineage: Eukaryota > Metazoa > Chordata > Amphibia > Anura > Ranidae > Rana > Rana kukunoris. The sequence goes on along the minus strand of CM056051.1, from coordinate 363,953,650 downwards.
GTAAATACCTGGGAGTGGGTTAAGCTAACCTATATATATTAGCAGGAGCTCTAGAGAAGACCACACTTCCTTAGACATCTTGGTGTACAGGGTAGGCACTCATGGCTGGCTAGTCCATGACAGTACAAAATAATACTTTAGCAATCACATGTCATATGGAATCATTTTACTCTATCATAGCAGACTATTTGGCAATTGAGGCTGTAAAATATTTCCTGACTATAGAGCTTCACAACAAAACATGGAACCGCATGGTTTCCTAATGGATTTATTGACATTTAGGTTACATCTATAATGACTTCATGTTCAAAAACAAATACTATTTGCAGCAGGAGTAGCAGTGGCAGCAAGATATGCTGCATCACTTGTCAACCTATTGTAGCATCCTCAGATGGTTATTTTATATAACTGATATTATGATTGGATAGGGGAGGGGATTTTGGTGGTTCCACCTGTTTTGCGGTTGGCTCAGAATGTCCACTTACAGTACCCTTAATGGATTGCCAGTACAGTAATAAGAGTGTGTGTGCTCATCTTTGACAAAGTAGGCCCAATGACTACTTGAAAGCAAAATTTAAGGTAAATAGCTGACTGCATATCTAATTGCTAACATTATGTCACAGAGCGATTAGTATTTTGTTATCTTAACTGAGGTCATGCATCAGTATACAGATTTAATAATGTCCCCTGAGAAGCTCTGTGACTGTAAGCCAGAGACCCTGCATGTAGCCAAAGACTTTTCCTGCCTGGACTGAGAGATAAAAGGGTCTCCAAACAAGCCATGTTATGTACAATATTGTTTGTCTTTTCTTAATATTTCCACCGTGTTCTGTGATACAGGATATTAAAATATGATAATTCTAGTTAACCTATGTTTCTTAATTAACTATTAAACAAACATATTGTCATTCAGCATTATTCTTTATTAGGCTCTTCTACCATCTGATATACATGCATAAATAACTGAATTCATTTACATTTTCATATCCTTGAATACCAAATGCTCTGATACTCTTCATTAAAGTGTCATTTACAAAACACTCTGTACAATCCTTTTACAGAATATGTTTTTGCTCTGTGGATATTTTCTGGATCTAAAATGAATTGGGTACATTTTAGCAGCCCTATTATTATACACATATTTCATGGGGAAACCTACCAGCCATATTTTTAAATATTTTTTTTTATACAAATTTACCAAGTATACTTACAATGTGCCCAAATGCCTCCTCCTCCTCTTTGGGAAAACATTTATAAATGTAGTAGCAACAGCAAAAGATTGTAGTGGTCAAAACAGAGGCCCATATGTATGTAAAATCAACCTTGTTGTCACCTTAAACATTTGGCAAAACCAGCTCCCTGCAAAAGATAACAGTGTACTAACTTTTTCAGCATCTACCTTCAACATTCAACACTCCCAGGTGTGTTGAATGCTTGTTTTCTCTATCACGTGTAGTGGTTCCATCCTCCACACATCATTCCTTACTGTGTCCTGCAGTGATGGTCCAGCTGTAGTGATGTTTAAGCTGATGGAAAAGTGAGTGCTTGTATACAGAAATGGGTTAAAAAAGGCTAATGGAGA